>JAFVLL020002110.1:0-10517 GCA_021397915.2 Tor tambroides
TATTTGAAAATCTGGAATCTGAGGGTGCAAAAAAATCTAAATATTGAGAAAATCTCCTTTAAAGTTGTTCAAATGAAGTTCTTAGCAATGCATGTTACTAATCAAAAATGAAGTTTTGATATATTTACAGTAGGAAATTTACAAAATATCTTCATGAAACATGATCTTAATATCCTAATGATTTTTGGCATAAAAGAAAAATGGATAATTTTGACCCATACAATGTATTTTTGGCTATTGCTACAAGTATACCTGTGCTACTTAAGACTGCTTTTGTGCTCCAGGGTCACATTCTGATTTCTCGATTTCAATTGATTCTCATTTTGATGAACCTATATCAGTTCTTCAACCCCAAGAATTGATCCCTGCTTTTTTCATTTGATGCATGAACAGAACTTAATGAAACCGTATTTGTAGTGCGTCTAATGCAATAAATCACACAAATCTTTGTGCTTTGTTACTTTTGATATGAATCAGAGTCTCAGCTTTCAAATTCTGTCACTTTTAACACAAATGTAATCAGTAAATGCGTTTTTGTGGCTCTTTAATGTGTGCTGACAGATCACTGATCATCTCTTACTCTTTACTACTAGTTACAGCAGCAAATAAACATGAATGAACATCAGAAGAAACAGAACAACTCATTGAAATCAATCATGAATCATGTAATCAATCAATCAATGTTTCAACCGCAGGAAGGACATTCAATACTCAGCTAGAAAAATAACTTTAGAGTAGCATTATGATAAATATATGCACTGTATTATGTTTTCATTAAGCTTATTTGTTCATAAATATTTAATGTATGTTTAAATAAATCAGACACTTTTTAAATGTGTATATTTCAGCAAGAAACTAGATTAGAAATATGACATCATTAAAGCATATAGTAAAATTTTATTATAAAAAGGGCTTTATATGCAATTTAAATGTTTACAAATCACTGTAATATAGTAATGTACCAACTGATAGCGTTTATTGTAGTTTACAGCATCAGTTGATAGATTTGTTTTCCTTAAAGAAAGTTAACCTGTGCTGAACCTGACTGCTTTTATATCCAAATGAATCAATATTGAATTGTGCTCTAAATTGATTCGATTCACAAGCTTGAATTTTTGAATCGAATCATAAATTTTCTCTCAATACCAGCCCTTTTAATCACCCAAGAGCCAAAGACAAACCCATCTGACTGATATCTAAAGCACTCAGCTACATTTGCTTTGTGCTAAATGCTTCAAACTAAACTCTGAAGCTGTCAAACGCACTAGTTCTGCTTCAGAAACGCTCATTTTATAAAGCCCAGAGTCTCATAAACCTGCTTGTCTCTAGAGCTTTTCTGATTCCTGATGTGTTCACCTGTGCTGTATGATATCATGTGGACGTATATCAGCAGCATTAGTGAGACATCATGATAGATTTTCAGATATAATCCCAGCGAGAGTTTCAAGACCTTCCCGGAAAGTAGGTAACTGAGATTATGTAATGTAATTTAATGATGAAAGTGCTGAAATAAACCTCCGTGATGAAAATAGCAGCCGTGACATGAGACGGGCGTCAAGAGAGGATCTGTTATGAAATTATTCTCTTCAGGAACATGTGTGTATATATAAAATCAGATATTTTCATACCTGCATACTTTAGAGTTTAAATTAATCTATTTCTAAGTGAAGTTTTCATATTAATGTATTTATTTATATTATATATTTATTTGTAGATTTACTAAACGTATATCTATGTGTTTATTAAATCTATTTGTTCATTTTATATTAAATATTTTTAACATCTTTAAAAACTATATTTTTAAAATCTGAGACTAAAATTTAAACGATACATTTAGATCAGTTTTTGTAGTTAACTAAAACCACAAAAAATGTTGCTTAAAATAAAATAATATTTTAAAAACTTTTTTAATTTAAATTTTATTTCAGCTAGTTTCCATTTCTGATTTTATGTAGACATATTTAAAAAAAAAAAAAAAAAAAGGAATAAAGATGATAAAGCACAACAAAATTACTAAAACTTTTAAATTAAAATAAACAGAAAATTTACAAACTAATTAGTGTTGTTTGTCAGGACAAACTCTTAAGGACTTATTTATGGACCCAGAAAAACGTTTATGATCGTTTTTAATTTTTTTTAAGTACATTTGAAGAATCTTTTATAGAATTGTCTTTTATAGAATTAAATACAATCAACAAACTAATTCAAACTATTAATAATACTGCAATAGTATGTCAGTGATGCTGAAATAAGGCTGATTTAGATATTTCGATGCTTGATGAACCTGTTTTCTGTGTTTCCGCAGGGTCAGTCAGAGGTCAGATCAGCTGATCAGATTTCCCAGAAGTCTTTGAGCAGCAGACTCTCCTGGTCAGCGTTAGGCAGGACTCAGCGGCTGAAGGTCATGGAGTGTAAGGTCAAACTGCTGGACGGCACTGACTACACCTGCACTGTGGAGGTGAGTGATGATGATGATAAAGGTCAGTTTAATGACCCTAATGAAAAACAGACCATCATACTGAGAGTGAATGGACTATCATAGAAGAATCATATCTGTGATGAGTTCATGAAATCAGGACACTATTAAAACTAAACCAGGCCTGATTAAACAGTTGTCTGTACTAAGTTTTGTGTTTTAATTAAGCAAGTGGAGTCCAGAAATCTACAAATCAAGGGAAAAAATTAAAAATTGGGATTTTTTTTTTTTCTCAGATAAAAATTGAGATTTAAATGCATTTTTAAAGAGCTTGTTTGTATGGCTGCACAACTTGGCCCCAAAATATTGTTTGGTTTATATATCAATATGACTATAAAATAATAATTTTTATGATGATGATGATTATTATTATTAAATAAAAATATTAAACAAAATAAGAAGTAAAACACTAAATACATTAATATTGTAATATTATTGTACTTACAAATGAAGGAAATATATTTAATAATTTAATTTTACACTAAAAATAATTTTTTTTGTCTTAATTTCTTTATTTTCAGTACCTTCACGATTTGCTAATCACACTAAACCATTTTTTTAATTGATTTTTTTTTTTTTTTTTTTTTCTGAATAATCATCCTAATCATTCATTTTCATGAATAAGTCCTAATGTGTTGGAATCAAATTTTGTGAAAAAAATAAATAAATAATAAACCGTGTTTGTCTTCACATTAGCAGTCCAGAAATCTCAGTGTAGTTTGGGGCTTTAAAACCTGCAATTTTTCTAATTAAAATTATGATTGTAATTTAAGAAAGTGCTTTAGGTTAGCTGTGTTTTGCTTGTTTGCGGGACTGCACAATTTGGCCAGAAAAGTCATATTGTAATTATATACAAATCTGACTATAAAATATTATAGGTATTGATTATTGGTGTTATTAAATTTAAATATAAAATATAATATTATAATTTTAATACAACTGTACAGTAAAAAAAATTAAATTAGTAATAATAATAAAAAATATATATATTTTAAAGTGCAACTGTAAAATGACAGTAATATTTATTGAAAGGCAAATTCCGATTTTGATTTTGTTTTGATTAATCATTACACAGAACTAATGTATTAGTAATGTACTTGCACAAGTGTCTTCAATGCATTGAATCTGATGGAGATCACATGCTTTAATTACACAGCCTGTAGTTTCTAAAGAGCAGAGCAGAGGGTTGAAGAGCACAAACAAACACTCACCAGTGCCTTTATTTTTAGCGTATTCTTATTTTGGCGCGAACAGAAGCGGTTGCTTAAAGTACAGCATACCAGAGCTGATTCTCAGTCTCAGACTCTCTGGACATTCAGTCACACACACAAATCAAAGCAGAAAGTCAGCTTAGTCTAGTTATCTAGCTAACTTGCCAAAACTGAGTGTCTTTCAGAGATTTGCTCAAATCTAGTTACTCGTCATTCCTCTGAAGCGCTCATAGTATTAGTTTGTAAACATGACGAGTCAAAACTTGATTCTCAGAGGAAAGTATTTCTGATGAACGTAAAGAGATGCTTTTGTCTGTTAAATGAACAGAATCCAAGACTAATTTGCTTCTGATGGTCTAAACATGTCATGAGTGTTCAGCGAGAACAGAATTTGGGAAAATCCCAACAGATGTTAATAACTAAGCCACCATCACTGCTGTGGCTTTATTCTATATTTACTAAATAAAAAGGAAGTGCAATAAGATTACAAATTAGAACTGGGGGCAAAACAGATTTATTTATTTAATAAAGTCTTGAAGTTCACATATTTAATACTTATGTTTATTTATAGTTTATTTTTATTTTATACATTTATTTTAAAATATTTAATACTTGAAGTCCTCCTGAGATTTTAAGTTATTATTTCAGTAGTTCAGTAATGGTTACATGACTTGCAGCAAAACAAATGAAATATTTCATCTGTTTTTAGTAAATGTGTTATTTATGTGACCCCCCCACCCACATTCAGTTTGGGTCACAAGAATTTTGTGGCTTGTGTATATACTGTATATTAGTTGTTGTTTGTACGTGTGTAGTATTTACATCTAGTTGATAAGATTTTTCACTATGTTAAGATGTATGATAAGTGTATTTGAAGAGGAGTTGCCGTGATTACAGTGTTATTAGACTTGATTTGCTGTGGCGACCCTGGGCATCTTCAGACAACACAGAGGACTGCCTGCATTAACAGCAAACTCTTGTCTCTCTCACTTTTTTATTGAAAAAGACAATTTCTCATCTGTTGAGAGGACCTCCAGGGCGGGGTCTGCAACAGATTTGTGGGGGCTCGTCCGGGATCGGCTCCTGATGCCTATGGGAAGCTGATCCAGTGATTTCTGATCTTTGGGACCACTGAAGTGTGAATGCTGCTGCTGTGATCTTGTATTCGAGAGAACATCGGTGAAGAGTCATTCTGCTGGTTGGTTGCTGACAGTGAAGTGAGGGATTGTGAAAAAGATTCATCATGTCAGATAAAGTACGGAAGAGCCTGGTGTAGAACATCAGAAGGAGTCTACTCACCTTGTCTGTTGATGAACTGTATCAAGTTGCCAAAAGCATCGTTTCAGTGCCAGGAATGGATGTATCTGAACTAGATGCCACAGACCAAGAGGGTTGCTTCGAATACATCAGCGCTTTTATGTACAGTACACAGTTACTAGAGTCAGAGGATAAAGTTATGACTGGACTGTTGATTTTGCAAGAGACTCTGAACTCTATTGAACAAGTCCGTACTATTGCTGCACCTGTTTATCAATGTAATGATGTTGAGGCTAATGCTAATGTTGATGCACGCATTATACCCACAACACAGACGTCCATTGCTACTGACCACATCACCACTACAGACACGGTTTATCTAACATCACCTACAGCTGTAGCTGACACAGGGGGAATTAGAGTAGCAAATACAAACCCAGGCAGTAACCCGAATATACTACATACAAGTTACGAACAACTGAGCAAGAGGCTTCTTCATTATCTCACAATATCCACACAACATCCTACAATGACACAAAGAAATTATGCCACACAGCCTAACAATCACCCTGAGAAAACCACACAGTTGGTACCAGAAAAAGTAATCTCCCTACGAGACCTTTCTTACCTCCAACACAGAGAGTTCAAAATACAAGGGGGACAAATTAGCGATTATGCATCAGATATCACATACACCAGCATATGTAGACTAATCGAAGATGGGATCAAACAGAATTATAGTGATGCAGAATTAATCCGGGGCATTCTTCGAATAATAAAACCAGGACGCTTTAAGGACATGCTGATGAATAAGGAAGATATGACGGTCGAGGAGCTCAAAGGGTTTCTCCAGTCACACCTAGGAGACAAAAGCAGTACAGAGTTATTCCAAGAATGAATGTGTGCAAAACAGAGTGAAAACGAAACACCTCAGCAGTTCTTGTACAGGGTAATAGGCCTCAGACTGAAAATTCTCTTTGCTGTGAAACAGACCAACTCTGATATTAGATACAGCTCAGCAACTGTTCAGGATGTGTTCCTACATACCATATACCAAGGCTTGGGGCACAAATATAAGGACATTCGTAGTGAATTAAAACCCTTGCTGTCCAACCCTACCATTACAGATGAAGCAATACTGAGAAGCGTAATGAAAATCACCAGCGACGAGAACGAGAGTGTGCGAAGACTGGGTCCAGTAACTCGTGTTAAGCAAAGCACTGCAAGCTGTGCTCAGCCTGAAAGTGAATCTGTCAAAGAATTTAACGAGATTTCTGAACAGAAAAACAAAAATGACCCAATCAAACAACTGACAGCTCGAATTGATGCACTTACCAGCGTTGTGGACTCCATGAGACAGTCAAAACAGCTGGGACAACCTGAACATACCGGTCAGTACTCTATGAGTAAGCCACTTTCACAAAGAGGAGTAAAATCTCGTAGCTGCCCGAAATGTGTTGAAGTGGGACATAACTGTACTCTCTGCTTTCTGTGTGGTGAAGCAGGGCATCTGGCTAGAGGATGTCTACCAAAACACTTCATTTCAGGGAAACAAGAAACGGTCACTGCGAAGGGACGACCAGTGATCAAGCCTTCATCGTCCCAAAACTCAGTCAGTATACCAGACGTTGAACCTGATTGTGTGAAACACAATCACAGAAGACCGTTTATCAACATTAAAGTTGAGTCATCCAGTGACAAGAGAGAAAATAATCAGACTTCTCTTCTAACACCACCCAGGGCCAAGAATGATAATATTGTCAACTTAATAGGAAGGAAAGCCCTAACTCAGTGTAACCTCAATGGACTTGCAGTAAGTGCTCTGCTTGACACTGGAGCTCAAGTCAGCATAATTGATCGTGCCTGGAAAGACAAGTATCTACCTGATGTAGATGTGAGACCACTTGCTGAGCTTATGGGAGCTACAGATAGGCCGGAAGTGTATGCAGTTAATGGAGACCTCATTCCATTTGACGGTTGGGCCATCATTACTGTTAATTTGCAAGGAAATGATAACCCCCAACCTCTCAATCAATGTTCCTTTTCTAGTTAGTCATCTGCCAATTGAGAGACCATTACTTGGATTCAATGTAGTAGAAGAGCTAAATCAGGGGCAACCTGAGCGCCTGGTGCCAACTCTAGTCTCTTTACTCTCTGGGGCAATAGCTGTGTCAAGTGAGAAAGCTCAAACTCTTGTGAATTTTGTGCAGACTCCTGAGCCCAAGAGATGGTGGGGACGATTGAAAGTAAAACGAGGTGGCATTGTCATCCCAGCAGGACAGGTTGCATGGGTGAAGTGCAAAATGTCACCCAACATGGATCAGCTTGACACAGTAGTACTGTTTGAGCCAGAGGAGAACAATGTGCCTTTAGAGCAGCTGGATATAGGTGAGGGTCTCCTGGAAATTCAGAACCAGAAAAGTCCATATGTCTCTATTCCCATTGGTAACAATTCCACATGTGATATTACTCTGCCTGGTAACTCAGTCCTTGGTTATCTCCAGCCAATTGATGAGGTACTGGAGGCTGAACTGCCAGAAAACACAAAGTGTAGTGTGAGGGTTCAGGGTGTGACTGCTTCAGCTCAGAGTCTTCAGCCTTTGCCCGTGATGAAATCGGCTGTATCCCAAGTCTGCAAATGTCAATCAACCTCCGAGATGACATACCAGTGCAACATGCATACTCATCAGTTCCTAAGCCTTTGTTCAAAGAAGTCAAGGACTACATTCAAGATCTACTGGCAAAAGGTTGGATTGTGAAGACTAAGTCCCCTTATTCTGCCCCAGTGGTCTGTGTGAGGATGAAGGATGGCTTGCTGCGTCTGTGTATCGATTATCGCCTTCTCAATAAAAAGACTGTACCAGATAGGCACCCTCTGCCAAGAATTCAAGACTTGATTGACACTCTTGGGGTATACAAATGGTTCAACATTCTTGACCAGGGGAAAGCTTACCATCAGGGCTTTATAGCTGAAGGGTCCAGGCATATCACAGCCTTTATAACACCCTGGGGGCTTTATGAGTGGGTGAGAATTCAGTTTGGCCTGTCCAATGCACCTGCTGCATTCCAGCGCAGCATGGAGGAAATGACACCCTCAGGGATGAATGTTGCATTCCATATTTTGATGACGTGCTATGCTGTGCCAAGTCTTTTAAGGAACATGTGGAAGGAATTCGCAAAGTCCTTCAAGGCGTCCAACGTCATGGGGTCAAGCTCAGGCCTGAGAAGTGTGAGCTCTTCCACCATGAGGTTCGATATGTTGGTCGCCTTGTATCCGACAAAGGTGTGCGAATAGATCCCAAAGATCTTGAAGCAGTTCAGACACTCAAAAACCACATTCCACAGACAATCGGTGATGTAAGGAAACTCCTTGGTTTCCTAAGCTACTGTCGTTCTTTTATTCAAGATTTTTCATGTATTGCCAAGCCAATCTATGAACTACTCCAAACAAAACCAGGAGTGGCACCAGTTCGGTCCAGTCAAAGGAAGACCAAAGGCCAACAACTGCCTTATCAGACTCCTGTAGAGTGGAAAATCGAACATCAGAGAACACTTGAAACACTGATTGACATGTTAATGAAACCACCAGTTTTGGCTTACCCAGACTTCAACATACCATTCAAGTGCAGCTCCTATCTCTTTGAATGGGGAAACATCAAATTATCCAAAACTGGTCGCCAAGTTTACGAATAAATTTAATATTTGAAATCACCAATGAAATCAGACAAAAACTGTATCATAAATGTTGTTTATTTTGCTCAAATCGCGTTTAAAAAAAGCTTATTTCTCAGGCTAGACCCACCAGTGCACATGCGTAGTCCTAGGCGCACGTCTCCGAATGCTGACTGTTTCTATAGCAACCGGGATTTCTAACGGCAGCTGCAGTGATGCGCTGACCGATTTGCGATTGGCTCTTTGGCTCAGAAGGCGGGGCTTCGTTCGATAGAGCGGCCATATTAAGTGTTGCATTTTTCCCCTTTCAAAACTATACGAGTGACATGTCTTGGGTATTTTATAGTCTTTGAAGAAGTGTCCATGCATCAAGAATAAAAAACCAGTGACCCATGTCCGAGCACCAATGTGTAGTATAACCTCCAACTCACCTCTTGACCTTGTTTGTATTGACTGCTTACATTTAGAGCCAAGCCATGGGGGGTATGAATACATACTGGTAGTTGTAGACCACTTCACTCGATTTGCTCAAGCTTATCCAACGAAAAACAAATCTGGCAGGACCGCAGCTAAGCGTCTTTTCAGTGACTACATTCCTCGTTTTGGCTACTCTGGAAAGCTACACCATGACCAGGGAAGGGAGCTTGAGAATGAGCTTTTCAAAAATCTTCGACAGCTTGCTGGAGTACGCCATTCAAGAACATCTCCTTACCACCCTCAAAGTAACCCAGCTGAGAGATTCAACAGGACTCTCCTTCAAATGTTTCGGACATTGGCCGACAAAGAAAAGGCAAGGTGGAAAGATCATCTCCCACAGATTATACATGCGTATAACTGCACAAGCCACGTGTCCACTGTGTATTCCCCGTTCTATTTGTTGTATGGACGCCAACCCCGCCTTCCTGTTGACTTGATATTTGGATTGGTTGAAGAGGACGAGGGAGTGACCCACAAGGGTTTTGTTGACCAGTGGGCTAGAAGAATGGCAGAGGCCTACCAAATAGCAAATGAGAACAGCAGACAAACAAGTACACGGGGCAAAGCTCAGTATGATATGAAAGCCAAAGGTGTGGTTTTAAAACCAGGAGACAGAGTTCTTGTCAGAAACCTCAGAGAGCGTGGAGGCCCAGGAAAACTCAGATCATACTGGGAGAAGACCATTTATGTGGTAAAGGAGCAAGTTTCAGACAATCCCGTGTATGTAGTAAGCCCTGAATGTGGAAATAAGAAGGGAACAAGAACTTTACACTGAAATCTGTTGTTGTTGGTAAATGACTTACCTGTGGAGTCAGCACCACAACCAAGGGAACTTGCAAAACAAAGACAAAACAGACAGTGCAACAGAGAGACAAAAAACAAAGAATCTATTTGCCACAGTGATACAACCGATTCAGATTAGGATAACACTGGAGAGTACTGGCTGAGAATCCCTGCAAGTTGGACAGAGCAAAGGAGAGCAAATACTTACCAGCAGACCCTAGAGTTAGTCCAGGAGAATCCTTTTGTTGACACAGCAAAATCAGCACCTGAAAGAGAAGAAAAAAACAGCAAGCGAGTATCACTGAGAATAAATGACAACCCGGAGCTGAGACGATCTACCAGAGATAGGAGGCAGAGACAGGTGTTTACATATGAAGCACTTAGTCAGCCAGTATTACAACCACACACAACAGTTAACATTGTTGGGGTTTATGGGGCACCAGCTAGGCCCTTAAGGGGTTATTCACCATATTACCCTTCACAAACACCAACATACTTACTTCCATTTTACATATCCCTCTCGGAACCTTTATTGCCATACCAGACATTTACTTACCTTGTATGTGCTTACTGAAAGATAAATTAATGAGTTTAAAGAAAGTTGTAAGGTATGTATCATTTTCTTTGTCTGGGAGAGTATG
>JAFVLL020002111.1:0-17298 GCA_021397915.2 Tor tambroides
GTTAGTAATTTATATGCAAAAAGTCAAAGGCTAAAAGGGGTCTCTTAAGACCAAATGTAATCAACCATCAATGAGCTTAAGCAGATGCTACATCACGTTAATTGAGCTGCAGCTGTTGACATTCCTCCTTTCAATTGTCTTTTTTTTTTTTTTTTTGCTTTCATTAAAATTAAATGCATTTTATTTAAAATAATATTAATAAATTCCAACTGAGTTAACATTTAAGCCTCTAAATCATATTTTCTGTTTGTGTGCATCAGTAACCTACTTAGTCCATCTTGAATTCAAAAAAAAGAACGGAAAAAAAACCCCACTAACAACAGTTTTTAACCTGCTAACACTCAATGTATCATTCATTCCCCTCAGGATACAATCACCACAGTTTTTACATCAACATTTTTACATGTAATCATGATTTGTGTTTGTACCGTCTCAAAATCCAACCAACTAAATTACCCATCCTGTCTATCAAAACAAATAAATAAATAAATATGTTGACTCACTTATCTTTCATCTCCATCCACGGCTGCTTACTTCTGGCTATCACTTAAAACCGCTGATGTAATTCGCTGTCTGCAACAGAGACATTCAACAGCATCATTTGAACAGTTATTACTTTACTGTCCCTCGGCCAAAATTGCATCCCCATGTTGAAACCGATAAAATAAATCACTAGTCCATCAGCTGGTGAAAGAACTGGATTTTGTTGGTGGGTTACTAAAAAACTCCACGCATAGATGATACTTGTTTTATTTCTTTTTAAATCATATCCTAGTTTTCAATTCAATATTTGGTTTTATGTCATTTCTTTGCAGCCGTGTTTCAGTAGGGATGGCTTTACAGTGATTTGAAGGGTTTGATTTAAAATGGCTTGAGCAGGTAAACAGAACGAACTCCCAGCGGGTCTCTTGCACTATCTTTCTCTCTCTATCCCCTCTGTGGAGTGTAGGCTTGTACTTTATTTGTTTTATTTTAGCTTCCATCAGCTGCAGCGGTAAACAGGCCTTAGTTGAGTAAATCATCATGCTCAGTGCTGAAACAGACTGCGGTTTCCAACTGATGTAGCTCTCGCTCTCTTTCCTTCTGGTATATTGGCTTACTTTATAGTAAAAGCAGTGGCAAAGGCCGTGTAAGAAAGATTAAAAGAGGAACATAATATAACCACTATGCTCACAACATTAATGTTCTATTAGTCTCTTCTAATCTGCATATAAATCAGTGGCATATATGCCAAAAAAGGAAAAATAGCCATTAATTAAATCCTAGTCTCCCGCTGGCTGTGTCCGTGAAACCAGCAGAATGCAATTTCCAGGTAAATGCTTTATACAGAGATCCAATACGGAAATAACACTGTTAGAGGGATAATAAGTTCATAATTGCTCTGTTGCTAAACTTAGTGAGCTGCCTAAAGATTACAGGCATCATAGACATGCTCCATTCAAAAAAGGCAGCTTGTTATACTTCATCATAATGTACCTAATTTTGGTAAATTTTAATTCAAAATTATTTTACTTAATGTTTGTGTGCTCTATATGTATTGTATGCTTGAGTAATGTGTCATTAGCTTGGCAACAAGCTACTGTTAAACTCTATTGAAATGTCTCTCATGTGTTTCATGTGATTAGCATTATTTGTGCAGTGTGCTGCCTATTCAGAGCGTTCCAAATCGGACAGAAGGCAGTTGACTATGTAGGCAGCGATGCAGCTTGCTAGGTTTTGTAGAAGAGCGAATGTGTGCATAATATTTTTTTCTGATTATTTAAGCCTGTTTGAATATTAAAGTTTTATTTTAAAAATCTGATTAAAGAATTTAGTGCTAGTGCTAGCGAGGTTATTCAGCTTTCTATTTTGTATAATTTTATATCATTTTATTCTAATTGAATACTGAATTGCGACTGGTCTTCTTTCCTGCATATATTTGCATAACAATTTATTGCTCTGGTCTTCCTTGCATATATTTAATGACCCCCTGTGGTGAAAATCAAATTTTTAAAGTTGTTTACATGTCTATCTAGAGTTTTTAATATTCTTAAAGATAAACCATGCACAAATTCAGCATCATTTCTGAGCAAGACCATCTCAAAAATGCGGTTTGAAACTGCCTGTTTCCTATCGTCAAAAACATTTAACTCATGCTGCCTTCAAGTGTTATCGGAAACTTCCTACTTCCCACTTCTAAAGTTGTAATTATGAGTTTGTTGTGTTGAAGTGCTTTGTTGTCGGAAAGAGCAGAAATAATGGTGGACAGCATATTCATTCTTGCCTGTTTCTTGAGGAAATTTTATTAAAGCCAAAAGGTAGATTAGAAGATATTCAGTCAATATCCAACAGGTTTTGAATAAAATGTAGTGTCCCATTCATTGGTAGCCATATAAACATTTACAGCACTATCTAGATATTCAGCTAACTGACGATTCCTAAATTTCAGTCAGATAAATACTATTTTCACTGTGTTCAATACATACAATATGCATTTAATGGTTATTTATATACGTAAATATACATGACTGTAAAGGTAGGAGAAAGCAATGTAGATGTTGTGAGGAAAACTAATAAAACTTTACAGTACTACTGCTATCTGTCCTCCACCATATTTAAAGGGATAGTTCACCCAAAAATGAAAATTCTGTCATTAATTACTCACCCTCATGTCGTTCCAAACCCGTAAGACCTTCGTTCATCTTCAGAAACAAATTAAGATATTTTTGATGAAATCCGAGAGATTTCTAATGAGAATAATTTTTGTGTACAAAAAAAAACAACGACTTTATTCAACAATTCTTCTCCCGCGAGTTACCGTCTTCCGTCATTATGGAGAGTACAGTACCACGATGCCTGTGCGTGCTTTCCTCTGCACGCAAACAATGCATAGCGCTTGCGTGTTCTATGTCACCAGCACCACGCACATGCACCGTGATACTCTCCATAATGGCGCCAGGGTGACGCAAAGGAGAAGAATTGTTGAATAAAGTTGTAATTTTTTATTTTCTTTGCACACAGTATTCTCGTAGCTTCGTAAAGTTACGGTTGAACCACTGATGTCACATGGACCATTTTAACGATGTCTTTACTACGTTTCTGTGCCTTGACCGTGGTAGTACCCTTGCTGTCTATGGAAGGTCAGAGACCTCTTGGATTTCATCAAAAATATCTTAATTTGTGTTCCGAAGATGAACAAAGGTCTTATGGGTTTGGAACAAAAAAAAAAAAGGTTAAATATATAATTTTGATATTTAAAGATGAACTTCTAGGGATAAAATTAGTGACTGCATTTTTAGTGACTGAATATGAGATGGTATTTCTTTCAGGAATATGTTTTTCAAACCTTGCTTTTCTTGTTATATTTACATAGTTCTTGAAGTTTGATTTATTTTTCACAAACAAATGGAGAGCAAATGCTGTTTGTGGTTGAGTTACTACTACTATAAACACACAATAAATATTTCCAGTGCACAGTTTAATAAAGGCTAAAGGTGTTCTTTTCTCCTTCGGATTCATTTCCAGCTGATTCGTTATTGTTCCTGTGCCATTTGCAAATCTAAAGCCGGTCTGCTCTCCACTGTCTGCACAATGCAGGTGGACAGCTGACTGCTGTGCACGGCAGATTGATCACTGCCCATCCATCTGTTTGAGTCTGTGTGTGTGTGTGTGTGTGTGTGTGTGTGTGTGTGTGTATGTGTGTATGTGTGTGTGTGTGTGTGTTTGTGTGTGTGTGTGTGTGAGAGAGAGAGAGAGAGAGAGAGAGAGGAAAAGAAGAAAGAGAGGAGGACTTACATTCTCTAATTCAAGGTCTGCATCCTGTGTAGTGATAATATACTCACACATGTAAAATCCAAGGGCGTACAATATTTGAAAGACATGAAAAAACATATGAGATATTACAATGCTTTCAGTGGAGGAAATATAATTGAGAAGAGATAAAAAAATAAAAATAAAAAAATAAAAAATCTAAAGTTAAGTGCATTGTTTGGTTTGGTTTTGTCCTTTAGAAGCTTCTGGATCTGCTGTGTTATTCCCTCAGTATTTATGTTTGGTTATTTTTTTCATGATGAATCAGTGGTGCTCAGAGAACTTCAAAGCGTGACTGGCCCGACTTCAAAGCCTGATGCTTTTGTCCGTTGTTCAGCGGCGGCGAACCCCTGCCTGATTTCGTGCCACAGCTGTCCTGATGCCTCTCCAGCCTTCACTCCTGCGTTTCCTCTGTTCATTATTGACTTTCATTTCTGTCTTTCTCCTGGTTTGCTTTGTGAACAAGCAAAAGTGGGAGAAAATGTTGAACCCTAATGATATCACAGACTACACTTCATCCACTGCTTTCTCTTTCTATTTCTCTTTCTTCTATTACAGCGCATTTTTGTTTTATCCCCGGTACTGTAGCGATGGCATCAGATAATAACGGCATGGTAATTTGATATATACTGTACTTCATGTAAATGAAACAAATATTGCTTTGTCTTATAACATCTAAATTAATTGTTACAATAATTGCTTTATATATCACTACATAATTTTATCTCATGAAATGCATTTATATTGTCAAAAAGTCATTTATGTTATTTAATATGATGATCAACCTGACCACACTGTTGCACAACTTTTTTTTTTTTTTTAAAGCTGAAGCGAGTAATTATTTTATAAGTTGATACTTTTATTCATCAAGGACAAATCAAATGTGACAGTAAAGATATGTTAAAGGTTACAAAAGATTTTTATTTCATATGTTTGTGTATGTTTTTTCAAACTTTCTATTCATGAAAGAGTCCTTAAAACGTTATGGTTTATTAAAAATATTAAGCAGCACAACTGTTTTCAACATTGATAATAAAAAGAAATGTTTAGAATGATTTCTGAAGGATCGTGTGACACTGAAGACTGGAGTAATGATGCTGAAAATTCAGCTTTGCCATCACAGGAATAAATTACATTTTAAAATGCATTGAAATAGAAAATAGTTATTTTAAAGTTTAATAATATTTCACAATATTACTGTAGTTTTGATCAAATAAATGCAGGCTTGTTGAGCACTTCTCTCAAAAACATTAAAAATCTTAACGATTACAAACTTCTGAATGGTAAAAAAAACTGTTACTGTTTGTGATTATTGCATTTAAAGCATTTTTATGTTTCTCTTATAAAATAATTAAAATGTCACATTTGTTAAAAAAAAAAACATAAAAAACTTATAGTTATAATTAAAGTAGCATGGGCTTATGACAGCAATTGTTTACAGTGCCTGGGATTTCAAACTACATACTGAGGATGCTAATTAAAATTTGGCTTCCTTAGCAAATTATAAATTCTGAATCTAAGCAAAAAGCCTGAAATCTTTGAGAAGTGAAGGGAAGGAAAACTCTTTCAGCACATTAGCTTGTGGAAAGTTATATGTGTGACTATCTTATCAGTAGTAAGTTTATAATTTGAAGAGTAATGTGTCAATCACAGTGACACCCTCACTATGAGCAGCTGCCTACATAAACCTTGCATGTGTGGGCCAAAGAAAAATTTGATTTAATGTTATCTCTGCTTAATGCTAACTGGATCTGTCATAAATTTGACAGTATGTCTGCCTGACTAGATGAGCTTTATCGATAAGAAACTGAATCAAATAAGTCTCACAGCTGAAGGTATGTACTTTTTCTGATGCAGTGACAAACATAAAGAAATTATTAAATCAGAATGTAGTTTTCAAATGTATTAGCAGTTTAACTTAAATGACTGAAAGCAGTTGATCAAGACAGGATTTGTCACCAAACGAACTAAAGTATATTTTTAAACAGGTTTCCATCTGCCATTAGTTGGCCAAATTGATAGTCCTACCCAAAATCATAGACTCTTAAAATATCTTATATGAACACTGAGATAAATAACACTGGACTGATCTCTGGTTTCATCTGTCAGCCATACTTTCTTCCTATCTTCTTTCCTTACCTTCTTCCACACTTCCATTCGTCTACACCTTATTCCGTCCTTTACATCCTTCTGCTCTTCCTCTTTCTCACCTTCTGCTCCTCTTTTTTCTGCCCTTTCTTTCTTCTTTCCACACTTACTTCTGCATTTTCTTCCAAGATTTCTTCCTTCTACACTTCCTTCCACCCTTTCACATCTTTCTACGTTGCCTTCCATTTCCATACTTCCTTTCACATTTCCATCTCCTTTTTTTCTGCCCATCCCTCCACACTTTTGCATATTTTACTTCTACACTTCCTTCTGCCTTTCCTTTCTTCTCCTCTTCCACTCATGCTTCCTTCCGCACTTCCTTTTTATTACACTGCTTTGTTTCATCCATATTTCCTTTGACATTTTCTTCTGCCCTTTCTTCTACTCTTCTGAATTTCCTTTCACCATTCCTTCCTTCTACAATTCCCTCCCCTTTTCCTATCCTTCTGCATGTTCTTTTACACTTTTCCACCTTTTAATCATCCATACTTCCTTTCACACTTTCTTCTGCCCTTCCTTCATTTCACACTTGTTTCTGTACTGACTTTAATCATTCATACTTCCTTTCACACTTTGTTCTTCTCTTTATTCTATCCTTCCTTCCTTCCATCACTCCTTCCCGTTACACTTCCCTCCTTGTATGCTTTCTTCTGCCATTTCCTCCTCCTACTCTTCCATTTCTGCACTTCACTTCCTTCTGTTTCTGTCATCCATACTTCTTTTCACATTCTGCTTTTTCTACCCTTCCTTCCATCCTTCCTTCAACACTTCTGCATTTTCTTCCATCATTCATTCTTTCAGCACTTCCTTCCTTATTTCTTCCTCCTTCTGCTCTTCCTTCTGTCATCTATACTTCCTTTTACATTTCCTTCTCTTTTCCCTTCCTTCCTTCTTTCTACACTTTCCGTCCTTCTGTGCTCCATTCCTTCCTTCCTTCCTTTCTTCATTCATTCCACCCTTCTCTCTGCACTTTCTTATGTGATTTCTGTCCTTCTGCTCGTGCTTTCTTCCTTCCTTCCTTCCTTCCACCCTTCATTCTGCATTCTCTTTTGTGATTTCTGTCTTTCTGCTCTTCCTTCCTTCTGCACTTTCCTTCATTCCTTCCTTCTATCCACCCTTCTTTCTGCACTTATGTGATTTCTGTCCTTCTCCTCTTCATCACTTCCTTCCTTTCTTCATTCCTTCTTCTGCTTTTCCTTCATTTTAGACTTTTGTGACAATAGCTGTATTACACATGCGCTCAAAAAACTTCATTTGCAGCAAACATGTGTCATTTGTTACAATTAGGAGCGATGTTCACCAGAAGTTTTCTACAGGTGTTTTCCTGGAGCATTACATTTTTACAAGGACACACACACACTCAACATGAAGCTTTTCAAAAAGACTCAAGGTCACAGTGAATCCCCAACTAATTCAATCAGTGAAAATGTACCGCACAAGATAAAACATTATGGATTGACTGCTGCACCGACCAGATTGACTGCTGTACTTCATCTCAAAGTGTGCCATTTAGTCGCCAATCAATACGATTTTCTGAGCTGATGTCACAGATGTACTTATTTGACGCCGAAAAGATTTCATATAGTGTATTGTGAATATATTTTTATATAGAAGCCCTCTTTTTTGAGGTCCACTTGAGCTTAGATAAGCTTTTAACGCTAAAACCCTTTCCCTGACATGCAGCCGGTGCCAGTAAACATTATTACTTTAAATCATATGCTATTGCTTTTTCACAATATCCTGTTCATTTGTTTACTACGAGCGAGTCTCACCTGGGAGGCCTGAGCACTGAACAACAGAGCATGTATTAATATGAAGTAATGCATTGAATACTGAATTTGACCGGCATGGCGCTCCAGGGGCCAACTGCGTTTGGGCCATTATGTGATGCCTGTGTAATAATTTACCTTTCTGATTCAATGATTCACATGCTCATTGAGATACATTACAGGTACATCATTTTCAATGAGAGCCTGTTGTCGGTCAGCTATGGTCAAGGGTATTTTTCCTAGCAGCAGTGTACTGTGGGTAATCAATTCCACTTTGGGCGTGACAATTTCATGAATCATTGGAGAGGCATGCGAATTAAAGCTGTAATCAATGTTTAGTGAGTTTCAATGGTGCAGTTGATATTCTATGCATCTGTAATGCATCTTCACAAAAGACCCAACTGCGCCATCACATAATTACTCGGAGGTTTGTTCCAGCAGATCGCTGGAAAAACGAGGTAGAAAATGATAAATTTCCTTTTTAATGAATAAATTTGATTAAGCGATTATTCAATGTACTATTTCGTGTGTAAGCAAATATGCTGGGATGTATTTCAGCATCGGGCTCCATGTGCATTTGAGAGACAGACATGTAATCATGCAATAGTAAAATAAAATATGGCTATATGTGGTTGATATTTAATTTTATGACATTGCTAATATTATTTCCTCCCTTGTTTGCCAAATTCGATAAAACAGATTTGCTTAAATACATTTAATGCTTCAGTATTGAAATGTATATGAAAGCTTCAGTCCACGTTTTCTTGTTTAAAATCAAATTTTTTATTACAGTCGTTTCTGGATATTTTGTGAAAATCTGTGTTTTAGGTTTAGTTCTAAAGTACTAGAAAAATGTCAAGTCAGAACATTTGAAAAAGGGTGTCCAAAACAGTACAGTTATATCCCTAAAGAGAGAAAAAAAACAAAAAAAACAAATGGGACGTCTGGTCACCTTGATAACCATGATTCCACCATTTCCAGGGGGCTCTTTTTGACTGGTGTAGAGTATATTTTGCCATTTACTCGGGTCATGCACGCCCTCATCATTATGTGCTGACGTGACTACAGACCAACAGGCCTGTAGCAAACCCAGCAGCCATCTCTCTGTGCCTACAGTTAGTACAGTTATATCCACGAATATAATTGCTGCCGCTGTCCTCGCTCTCACACAAACACATCCAGATTTATTATAACTATTATGTGAAATAAAAGAGAAGAATTTCCCTCAGCTTTGTGGAGTGTAAGTACTGTTGTAGCATCTCTTTAAAGTGAAAAAGAGTCTTGGTAATTATGATGCTATTAAAATACAGAAAAAAAATAAAATTAATATTTTTATTGCAACTTTAATTAAGCTGTAAAAAGCTATAATATTAAGGAGTGTTGTATGGTCTAGTAGGAGCCATCAAGCTGTGCAAAACATGCATCTACTATCATCTGGGGGTAAAATGACGAGAATCAACTTGGGGAGTATCTAATTAAATTGAAATGATGATGCTACAGCTGTGGATTTTGGCATCTACTTTAAGTGAGAGCTTCAAGTCAACATTGGATGTATTTCTGAGTGCAACAGGATGTTCAACAAGATAAAATGTGAGAGAGAGCTTTGATTTGCATTGGGAATTGGTTGGATAATGAAAAGTGGAATGAAGCTATATCTAAATGTGAGATTTCAGTGGAGAGACTGTTGTACTCCTGAAACACCAAGAGGCCGAAAATCAAGTTCGATTGGGTGTTTTGTTGTATCCAATGCAAGATACTATCTTTCTTCCTCAATGCCTGATCCAAAAAAAAAAAAAAAGTGTTATGTTGACTTTAAGAGTCATTTTTATTACAGTGTATGTTTTCAGATTTATTTTGATTTGTATTAACAGTATGTTTAAAGAAGATACTATAAATAATGGCTCATATCAGTCTTATTCACAGAAGGTGAAAATATCAACGGGAAAAGAAATCATCATTAATACAGAGTCACACATATAGGTGAACGACAGCAAGCAAAAGTTAAGCTTGAGAGTAAATTTGCATATGTATTTTTTCACATATGTAGAGAAATCCTTCAAAGCTGAATCTATCTGTGCACCTCCTGTGATCAAAAGGGATGGAAAAAGAGATTTTGCTGTTGAATATCTCTGTGTCAGTGTTCAAGGGCAGCTGCAGAATCTTTCGAATAGATCAGCGTCCGTATCTTCCCCGAAGGTAACCTGATCACACATACATGAGCAATTAAATTCAAGGCCCAGCCTCAAGGCATGCCTCCACCTCTGCACTGTCCATATTGAAGTTTAATATAAGCCCTTTAGTACTGAAACTGCAATCCAGTTAATTGGCATTCTGCCTTGTTATTAAAGTCGTAAAAGAATAAAATCAGCACCCATTAAGTCAACAGCAGGCGCCCTCTTTGACAAAGATGGCGAGGGGAAAATGTTCAAACGAGAAAGGACACTCAATTCTTCTCTGTGTTTATTACCACAAAAGATCTTATTTAAGCATCAATTAAGTGAGTCACCTTCAATTTCGGCTTCTTAGAAAATTGTCACTGAAGACGACTGAACATTTTCAAATAATGGTGAATACGGGACGACTCTCTGTATTTAAATGGCTCTCCGACGGTTTTCCTGTGTAAATAATTAGATTCCTTCATTTATCTTAATATCGACCTGTTTGATATTGCAGTGCCCCTCCTGACTGGATGTGAGAGAGGAGCACTGCAGGGCAGCCCATTGTCTGGACTTCTATTCATCTCTCTCGTCCTAATTTATGTTCTTTCCTCTTTCTGTCGTCTTTTTCTCTCCTCGTTCAGCTTGCCCTGAAGGCCACATAGGATTGTGTGAGCTTCCTGGGAGTTCAGAATAAGAGAAACGCAGTTATAGTTTGATACCCAGAATTGACATGACCAGGGAGTGATAGAGGAAGTTGAAATGGCCGTTGTCTGTGAAGACTAACAACCACCAGAGATTGATTTCCAGAGGGAAATGTTGTTGCTAACATGTTGCTCTTATAGTTAGAGGTCTTAATGTATGTAAAGGGATAGTTCACCCAATAATAATAATAATAATAATAATAATAATAATAATAATAAGTTATGCCATTTTTACTTACCCTCTTGTCATTCTAAACCCGTATGACTTTCATCTGTGGAGCAAAAAAGTGGATATTTTGAAAGTCCAATGAACAGACTCACTGACTTTCACTGAATGAATGAAAGACAAAAAAAAAAAAAATCTAATGTTTCTCTCTAAACTTCTAGATAAAAATACAGTAGATCTAATTGAAACTATTGTTATTAAACTCTAAGAATATAGAGCTATAAAGAGGAAATTAATGTAGAAAACTAGATCTACAGTGCTGCTTGAAAGTTTGTGAACCGTTTAGAATTTTCTAGATTTCTGCATAAATATGACCCAAAACATCATCAGATTTTCATATAAGTCCTGAAAGTAGACAAAGAGAACCGAATCAAACAAGTGAGAGAAAAATATTTTCTTTGTCATTTATTTATTGAGAAAAATGATCCAGTGTTACATATCTGTGCATTGCAAAAGTATGTGAATCTTTGCTTTCAGTATCTGGTGTGACCCCCTTTTGCTGCAGTAACTGAAGGTAAAGTTTCTTGTAAATGCTGATCAGTCCTGCACAATAACATGTAGGAGTTTTAGCCCATTCCTTAGTGCAGAACCACTTAAACTCTGTGATGTTGGTGGGTTTCCTCCTATGAACTGCTTGCTTAGGTCCTTCCACAACATTTTAATTGGATTAAGGTCTGGACTTTGACTCAGCCATTCCAAAACATTAACTTTGTTCTTCTTTAACAACTCTTTGGTAGAATGACTTGCGTGCTTGGGGTTGTTGTCTTGCTGCATGACCCACGTTCTCTTGAGACTCTGTTCTTAAACAGATGTCCTGACGTTTTCCATTAGAATTTGCTGGTATAATTCAGAATTCATTGTTCCATCAATGATATGGCAGGCTGTCCTGGCCGAGATGCAGCAAAACAGGCCCAAGCCATGATACTATCACCACCATGTTTCACAGATGGGATAAGATTGTTAAGCTGGAATGCAGTGTGCCCTTTTCTCTGAACATAATAGCTTCCCTTTTAAACCAGTAAGTTCTATTTTGGTTTCATCCATCCATTAAACCTTTCTCCAATAGTCCTCTTGATCTTTAGCAAGCAAGGCTTGTCCACATGATCTTTAGCAAGCAATTTTCTCTTTGGAAAACAGTGGCTTTCTTCTTGCAACTCTGCCATGCACACCATGGTTGCTCAGTGTTCTCCTGATGCTGGGCTCATGAACATTAACATTAGCCAGTATGAGAAAGGCCTTTAGTTGTTTAGAAGTTACCCTGGGAACATTTGCAACCTCGCATACTATTACACGTTCTGCTTTGGACTGATCTTTGTTGGTCGACCACTTCTCGGGAAAGTAACAGTGGTCTTGAATTTTCTCCATTTGTACACAATCTGTCTGATTGTGGATTTTTGGAGTCCAAACTCTTTAGAGATGGTTTTGTAACCTTTTCTAGCCTGATGAGCAACATCAACTCTTTTTTTGAGGTCCTCAGTAATCTCCTTTGTTCGTGACGTGATTCACTTCCACAAACATGATCAGTCTTTGATAGATCCCTGTTCTTTGAAAAATACAGGTCACGTACTGACATTTGATAGTCATTGCACTGACTGAAAACACCTCTGCACAGATGGACTCTAATTTCACCTTTAAATTAACTGCTAATCCAGGAGATTCACATACCTTTGCCACTCACAGATATGCAATATTGGATCATTTTCCTAAATAAATAAATGACAAAGAAAATATTTTTGTCTCATTTGTTTGATTGGGTTTTCTTTGTCTACTTTCAGGACTTGTACGAAAATCTGATTATGATTTGGATCATATTTATGCAGAAATATAGAAAGTTCTAAAGGGTTCACAAACTCTACAGCAGCACTGTATGTGAGATTACTAGGTTTATTATCTTTTAAGGAGACATAATTGGAGTCTCCATTTGCTCTCCATTTGATCTCATTGCAATCTATGATAAACAATTGATCTCATTTGCGATTCTTTTTTACTTTTTTTCCCCTTTGTGTTATCAGATGAGTGAATGAAAGCAGCTCCTATAATGAAATGTTTGCTCAAGATCTGTTGGCCAATCAGTGTAGAGATAACACTACACTGGCTTTGCACTACAGCACATAACCTCCAGGCTCCAACAGTGAATTTAATTTGGTTTTATTCACCCCAAGACTGGACTATGGAACCTATATTTTTTGCCAGTGGAATGTAAATTTCCTGCCGGCAGAACTGATATTAAATCAATGGGCCTGCTGAAATCTATTTGAGTGGAGTTTTGCTAAAGCTTTGAATCTGGACAAACTCTCTCAGCAGGCTCTGATTTCTTATTCCAACAGTCTGTGCATATGAATTATTAATTTAGCCATTATGCTAAGTCTCCCTTTCTGGATCAATTCATTATTAGCTTTGGCAATTATAGCACAAGGATGCATAGAACATTAAGAATGAAACACAATTGATTTATGAACCTTGAAAAGTGAATTTACAGAACACTTTTCATTTCAGTACAAAAACTTGCATTTTATTCACTAATCTCCTGAAATCCAGTTTAATCTGGTGCTAAATGCACGGTATCATAATTAAATGATCATAACTGCTTATAACTGTTTTTTATGTAAATTAAGCCTGTTTTACATTGTCACTTTTTAAGTTGCAGTATTACCTCCTATGGAAAGCAGGCAGTAGACAGATTTGTTTTTTTGTTTTTTTTAAGTGTTTGTTTATATTTGAACTGATCGTGGCAGCAGTAATTCATCAAACAATTGAGAATAACATTATAATTTGGAATATATTTAGACATGCGCTGTAGTCAAGTGCACTTTTGGCATTTAAAAGAGCTGATTTAGATCCCTGGACTGCTGTGATGGAAAGATATACAGTTTTAAACTTTACTGATTTTATACGGAAAATTGTTGAAATATAATTAATTACAAAGGTTAATTATATTATGATATAAAATGCTCCTTTTGTATTTAAATTCACGTGGTTTTAGAATGTGTGAATTTTCACAATCCATTTCTGTATGAACTATCTCTCAATGCATAATTAAATGCATTGTTTGAGGCTTAAAATAAAATAAAAGTCATGCTGAAAGATGAAGTTTTTTAAGGCTTACATATTCCAACTTCAGTCTGAGAATTTTTTTTTTTTTAAATAATAGCAATCATGAAATCAGATTTTTAAAGGAACGATGTGACAGTTGTCTTCTAGTGAATATACATATTTTATATACATATTTTTCAAAAGTGCTGTTTATTTCTTTATGTATAAAACTTTTTTCTTTTTTTAATGAAAGAAAAATTATGCAGGGCACCTTTAGCTGAACTCCAGCACAGGCCTTCCTCTCCAAACTCATGTCATGTCCTCTCATTTTGAGCATGGATGCATAATTTACTGAGCTTCAATATAAATCTCAGCTTATTCCTCTGATATCCAGCGCTGGTCAATTATCTCATATTATCAATATCTGCCATCTATATTGCATTGGCTCATTTGAATTTCATAACCAAACACTAATATTCTGCCTTTTTATGAAACCTTTATGGTAATGCGGCCAAGGTTCTCGGGGCTATCAATTACTTAGTGTGTGTCTGTAAAGCTGGAGCGAGTGGGAACTAATGTCTTGGCCCTTAAGGTGGCAGGACATACCATCTTTTACCTTCATTACCGCAGTGAAGTGATGGTTTCCTCCTCAACCCCCATGGCAAGTCATTTAACCTATCTACACCCCAGTCACACAGTTTGTCAAAGCACATTCATGTGACTGCGGTACGGCTATTAGAGCCACAATGGCGATCATGTCAGAGAATGAGAAGATGAAGTAAGTGATGATAACCAGTTTGACTCTAGGTTTTACTCTGGTGAAATATACTGTTTTGCACGTTCCACTTTACGACTTCCGCATTTCTTTATATGTTGTCATTTTTCCAGTATACTGCACCATGTGAGCTGTAGTAAACCATAGAATATCCTTATTTCTGTGAGTATTATAGTTTTGCAACCACTTGACACCACAAACACACACTGATCAATCTTGAAATGGAAAAACTGGATGAACCTCAAGACAAATATTGAATTATTTATTCCAGTCTGTGGGTGTATGTGTGTAAGGACGTCCGAGATGATGCAACGTTGGCCTCATCTGTTATATTCATAATTTCAGATGAAACCGAACAAAAAAACCTTTTCAATAACAACAAAAACCTCTGCACAAGGAATAGGTAATGGCTCACATCTAGAGAACAATCACCTCATTGTGTGCATGCTCAAATAAAAGGCTTTCATCTCACTTTATCAAACTATATGAGGAGAACTGTTGCTGAACTGCATTGTCATAAAACTGGGACTCGCTAATGACTTAAAGACAAGCAGGCCAACATGAGACATTCTGACTGTAATTGAAGGTGTTGTTTGTAGACTGCTGGCGACCATATGGTAGAAATCACCAATTTGAATGGCAGTACAGATGAGCTGTAAGAAAATCAGCCTGTCCAGTTATAAAAGGAGGAAATGCATTTTTACATTACCTGAAGGAAATTCGAGTTTGACCGCAGAACTTTATGCTATACGTTTCTATATGGTTGTTAAGGCTTGATAAAACGTAGTGTGAAGTAAACAAGCCACATGATTCAAAGTATAATTCAAATCCGTAACACAAATGGACATGCACCAAGTGTACAGTCACTCACAGGATAAATGTATACTATGAATTGGTCTCCTTCCTCAAGGCCCAAAGTGTTGTGTTCCAATCTCTCAGCGCTGATGCAATATTTATGCTTCGTAATATCTTGTATGTGTAAATTCCAATCGCTGCGAAACACAAGTGGTGTGTGCTGTCAGACAACCTTGATGCTCTTTTGTGCTCAGCACTATTTAGCTGTTTAATATTTTGCTCTATTTTGCTCCTCAAGTGCAATATCGCTGTTGAATCCACTCTCATAATGCAAAACTCATTTAATGGACTGTTATTGAAGCAGAAAGGCCCATGTAGTGTAGGTTAAGCAGATGGAGCTCTTCTAATGCTGATTGACAATGAGAACATTATACTGGTCATATGAAGAAACCTATAAAGAGAGCCAATGTGTAT
This sequence comes from Tor tambroides, assembly GCA_021397915.2. Classification (NCBI taxonomy): domain Eukaryota; kingdom Metazoa; phylum Chordata; class Actinopteri; order Cypriniformes; family Cyprinidae; genus Tor; species Tor tambroides. Next base: position 15,870 of record JAFVLL020002111.1, read on the forward strand.
GCATATAGGTGTCTTTTTGGAAAGAGGAAGAGAGAGAGAGGTGGAAGAGGTTAGAAATGATGGGGAAGCTAAACAAGTTGTTGAATAATTTACTACTGTAATGTAGCAGCGAGAGGATAAAAGAAGTTTTGGCTGCAGATTACTCACTGTAGGAAAATCTCTGGAAGCTTTGACTACAGAAAATTAAAGTTGTGTTATAGCACAGGGCACTGAGCTTGCAGGCAAAGACATAGGTGGGTCTTTCTATCTCTCGTTCTTTCACACTGTGAGTAATTCCTCATTCATTCGTCCTTTATTTTTTACACAGTGTAGATTCAATCAACAAGCACAAATGAAAGGATCCTAACCTCAATTACAGACACGCCTTTTGGCAAACAAGCACTTGAACTGAAGTCTTGCTCAAAAAAAAAAGAAAAAAAAAGTCTAAATTATGTCTCGGCTGATTGGCTCAAATGTCTGGCTGTTGAACTGAACGCCCATAAAGAAAAACACTGGGGTTTTTTTTCAAATCGCAAACTTCTAGGGATGGTTTTTCTAGTTTTCACTTAGTACTTTTGACCTTCTTTTGTTATTCAAAAGATTTTTTTTTCATAATCAAATGTAATAACTTGCTCTACATGAGTTGCTTTCCTACACTGAAGCAAAAAAAGTTGTTTTAACTTGAAGGAAGTGTTTGTGCTTGAAGCTTGAAACTTGAAAACGTGAATTTGCATTTAGTGACAACTCTTACAATATCTTGCGAAATATCTGGGAAAGAAATGGATTTATGGAGAGAGAGAGATATCTATCACATATGTGTCTTTATTAATTAATGACACGGGCATGTGTTCTCCAGCTACATCTAACACCTTAACTTGTGCTGTTCACAGTAGTCCAACAGTTTTCATGGGCATAACAACAAAGAGTAGGTGGAAAAAGCCCAGAACAGCATCCCACCGTTATATCTAAAATCAGTGGGAACAATTATGTTTGATATTCAGGACAGAAAGATGAGTGGTGGGTGCTCCCGTATGCTTTTACTCAGCTATAATTAGGTTAATTAATCTTGTTGCCGATCTAGGACTTGACAAGATTAAACATCCGTGATGTTGGTAGCTGGACTTTCCAGCCCATCAAATTTGCACGTCGCTCCCCAGAGATCAATTTATTTTCAATTAGAACAGCAGGATCTGAGAGCTGATTGGAGGAGAAGAGTTTCTTCATTCAGAGTCTACCGAACAACAAAAAAAAAAAAAAAAACTTCAGCCAAGCTCTGAGAATGTGTCAGTGAATTTAAAGAGTCATTAAAATGAAAATAAAAATGCAAAAACACACCAATGTTTTATTGCTTCAAGTGTGTTAGAACTAGCTAGTGAAGTTACAAGCTGCTCATATATATATATATATATATATATATGTGTGTATGTATGTATGTATGTATACAGTATAT
>JAFVLL020002116.1:0-19061 GCA_021397915.2 Tor tambroides
TAAATGCAGGCTTGATGAGCAGAAGAGACTTCTTTCAAAAACATTACAAATAGTAATGTTTCCAAACTTTTGACCTGTACTGTATATCAGTATGACAGTGTACAATGACTTGTCATGAGACAGTGGGAAGGATTTCTCCTCCGCCTCCTCACTGCAGCTCTCCAGAGATTTCAGCACATGACTAGCGCTCACAAAGAGGAAATTACATGATTGCAAAATAAGATTGAGGGGGAAAAAAACCCTGTCTGTCCTTCTGTCTTGTTCTCTCTATCCATGCAACCCCCACCCTCTCTCTCTGTGACCTTTTTAGTTTCTGCTAATGTTTAACTGTCATGGTCAAGTCATAGATATAGACTTCCCAAAAAGTGTTTGAATGAGAAAGAAAAAAAGTGAAAAATGTTCTTCAAATTAACTTAGTTTCAGTGCCATTTAAAGTGTTCTTGTGTACGACACACTGTGGCCTGCTGCCATGCAGGTGCCGGCCTCCCAGAGGACGGTCAGGTAACACAGATGAGGGATAAAAAAGCCCCTTTGACAATGTTTGTGTGTGTGTAGTCGCGCCCGTATGACTGCATACACACCTACTTGAGATTCCAAACAACCCGTTTCCCAAAGTGTGTCTCTTAAGATTATACACAGAACACACACATGTAAATTGAAGCTGTTGAAGCTGAAATCTTGGCACAGGATCAGTCACTTCGACCACACACGAAATTAAACAGTGGTGGGCGATATGAGAAAATGTGCAAATCATAACTTTAATATCACCTATGAGACTGTATTATTCATTATTTATTATCAAAATTATTTTGATTCCATGAAAATGGTTTATTTTACTTCTGACACTCATCTACAGAGGATACATGCATTTTGTTCCACCCTCCCCATTTTGTGTATTTGTAACCCTACATTCTCCACCATAAAATAGGGTGCAAGAATATAGCGTAAGCTTGTATCCTGTATCTGGTCACACTAGACAACCGTGATTTGGCTCTCTTTTCCAGCTGTGTGTGTGTGTGTGAGTTTGTGCTTTGGGTAAGAATACACCCACAGCGACCCTCTGGTCACGAGATCACAGCAGTGCTGACACTCAAACAACAACAAACACACTTAAAGCCGGTGCAAGCAAACAGCCTGGACTCAGGGGAACAGGCCTCTTTCAGACAGTTGTGTCACTTTATACTATTCAAAGACAAGGAGGGATTTTCGCTTATCTCTCCTTTGATTTCACCAGGGAAAAGCTCGTTCAGACCACCATCACCATCCAAGGGATTGCAGCCCTGGTTTTTGCGCTTTTGTGACTTTATTTATGACTGTCTTTGCGATTTATATACACATACACATTCACAGCCTGCAAATTTAAAAACCAAACCTCGACAAAATAATGACTCCAGCAGCTAAACTCATCTATAGGTTTCTTTGTTATCCTTCACGCATTTTTGTCTCTCCCTTCCTCCGTCTCCCCCTCATTCTCGCTCTTTCTCCTGAGGTGTCAGATTTCTACAGATGGTTCATATTAGCGCCCCTCTCTCTCTGGCTCACTGACCTCTTCATGTCCCATCCATGGGGCCTGGGGTGATTGGGTGGGGGAAAAACTCTTTCTAGTTCATATTTTTACGAGGTACCTCATCAAGATTTTGATTTCAACCCACTCACTTCCTCGTGCAAAAAAAGTCACCTTAGAGTTTGTCCCCCACCCCCACGGTACTGAGATTATCTAATCTGAAACAGCCGAGGGTCGAGTGAGCTTCATCAAGAGTGGGTGAAATTGAGCATTTTTGCATCATACACAAAAGGCAACTAAAATGCTCCTTCCCATCCTTACTCCCTTCTTTCTTGAGGAAAAGAGCCAGCCGTATTTATAGAAGCAGGCGGCCCTCCTCTACATCCTCGGCTTTCTCTAATTTTCGCTAAAAAGCCCAACGACCGCAGGAAAAACAGAGGGAAAAAGAGCGGAGGCAGGGGGAGGGGTGCAAAATGAAAAGAGTAACAGACTGGGAGGGCTGAACCACAGAGAGAGACGAGAAAGGGGAAAGAAAGAAAGAAAGAAAGAAAGAAAGCAAGAAAAAAGAAAGAAAGAAAGAAAGAGCAAGTAACACGTGAAACGAGTAAAAGCATATCGCAAGTAAAAGCAAGTTTTGTTTCTACTTTCTCCCTTTTCTGACAAGAAACCAAAAAAAAAAAAAAGAGGAGGACAGAAGGAGGGCAGGGTGGAGTAGACAGAAGTGCTGTGGTGAGACTGAGCGTGACTTTGAGTGCATATGTGCCATAAATCTGATCTGAAAACAGCATGTCTCACTGAAGGGAGGGTTCTCTGCTCTTTATATACTCCTCCTTAATATACTTTTCCTCCCTCGCTCTTTCTTTTCCTGCTCTCTTCTATGGTCTCTTTCTTTTCACTTCACTCGGTTACTGTACCATTTTCGTCTGTGCTTTGATGAAAAGCTTCATTGTGCTAGTGTAAAGTCTGAGCTCCAAAACACACACTGAACAAATCTGGACTTAACAAAACTTGGCTGAACAAATCCACAGCTGCAATGGGCAAAGAACACAAATTAAGTGGGCCAATTTAAACTGAATATATAAATAATTTAAATTAACTAAAGTAACAATATTATTAAAAAAAAAAAAACTAACAAAAATTTAATACTGCAAAAAAATATTCAATTGCAAAAAAAAAAAAAAAAAAAAAAAAAATTAAACTCTAAAAACATTGAATAGCATAGAAGTCAGCGAAATTAGCTTGTTTTCGGACACTGTAACAAAAAAAAAAAAAGTGTTTCACACTGCTTTCCCCAAAATAAAGATTATTATACCCAGATACCCAGGGGTCTTTGTTCTAGATGACAGGAAAGGTGGTCTTTATATATCCCCTGTACACACCCATGTACACAATGATGGCTTTACCAAAAAGAGCTGACTAACCAACCATCATTAGCTTAACAGATGGAAACATTTATCATGCTAATTTTAGAATGTCATGTGACCTCTAAACATTTACAAAAGTAATCTTAATCTTATTTATTGGTTTGCTCGGTGAAAGAGAACGCCAGTGTTTGTTTCGTATTTTGATATCAGGTATCCACAAATGGAAAACTCCTAAGTGATACTTTTCAGGAACTTTTATGCAATGGAATGCTAACTCTTAGAGTAGTTAGTTAGTTAATTACTTGCCATTCACCAGAGGGCTCTCATTCCAAGAGCCTCATGGTGCTGTAATTATAGGGCCGGTTACCCTGGAGCAACTTAGGGTTAAGTACCATTCTCAAGGACACAATCCTGATAAAGTCACTGCTCAGGACTGAACTCGCAACCTTTGTGTCAGTTGACCAAATTCTTAATCATTACAGATCTCCCTCCACCCCAGCACGACAGTAAGGAAACACTACAAAAAGACAGAGAAATCACAGCCAAACCTGTATGCTGGGTAACCTAAAATCCCAGCAATGCTAACACCCCAAGTTATGTGTGTGTATGTGCGTTTGTGTGTATCATTGTTCTCATAATCATGTCATCTTTCTGTCACTCAGCTCTACTTGTCAGCATGGTGTGTCGTGGGTTTAGTCCCTGGTTGCCACATTTCCCACTATTGTGTGAGGCCTCCAGCGATAGGAAACGTGTGAAAATTTGTGAGAATGTTTTCAATAGACTCATGTTCAGCTTGACGTGGGACGGCCCCTTCTGGCCTGAAGCAGTTGTTTGCTTAGATTAGTTGGCAAGGATGAGAAACTTTCTCTCATGATAAAGTGTTTCATACCAGAGTGTGGTTCAAACACGTACCCACGTTCACACTCACGCAGATAGTGAGGCCTCAGACTACAGGAAATCAAACTAGACTTAATAAGCCCTATCTTTGCATCAATCTGTGGAAAAAAAAAAAATGAGAGAAAGAAACAGACAGCATGTTAACTGTGTGATAAACTTAATTTCTTTTATACAAGTGCTTTCCTGTGGATATTTGGGATTAGGCAGGGAGTATAAACGACATACAAACTGTTTAACTGCTCCTGTAGCTCAAGTGGTAAACAAGTAACACTGCAAAGTTGTTTTGGATCAAAATGCCTGGCAAATGTATAAATATAATTGTAAACTACAAGTCCATGTCTATAAGTTTTCTCAGCTATACTTAGGGGACAAAATTGTTCCCAGACGTCACATAAATCTGGCAAAACCTCCATTATAAGATGCCCTCAAAGATAAAAAGGATTCATGAATGTTTTCTTTCTTTTACTTTAAATGTAATTTTTTTTTATTAATTATTGGAAATAAGCATCACTAAAATTACATTACATTTTTACATTACATTTTTTTTAAATGCCCTTTTTGTCAAAAAATTTAAAAATTCAAATGTCAATAATTCTCAGTTGATCTAATAAATGGGTTCAGCTAAATAGTGCTAATCTGCTGTAATTTTAAAAAATCCCCCAAAATGACTTACATTTAACATTGAAACATTGAGATATACCATTTTTGAGGTTTTGAGGTTTCTGCTATTGCCATGTAATGGTCTTCACATTTTTGTTTGTACAAAAATACAATTTTCTATTTTGCTTTGATGGCAATTGTTGAGCTTTCATTCTGCCATACAACAAGCACAAATTCTGTCATCTGCTCTGCAGAGAGATTTTAGAATTAACAGTTATAATGTCAAATTCTGTAAATTTTGGATTAATAGAAAATCATATTCAACAACAAAAAGAAAAATACTGATATTGTACACACACTCACAAAAATAAAAAAACATTTACTGCATGTCCTCACTTAGGTCAGCTAGCTAAACGTGTTTGCGGGGGTGTTTGAGTAAATCATGGCCTCTGCTTGCCACTCTTCACACACAGCAGTTGTTGACTTTAGCTTGAGTGCTATATACAGAATTGGGTACGTGTTCCTGAAGCACCTACTCTCTCTCTCTTTTTTTTCTGTTTCTCTTTCATGACTACAGTTTCTGGTTGGCAGACGCTCTTCCTGAGGCCATCACACTTTGAATGTGACTTTGAAACAAATCAGCCCAGCCTGTAGGCACATAGAGAGATAGGAGAGAGAGAGAGAGAGGTGAAAGAAGGACATTGATGAAAGGAGGGTAAAATAAAAAAACAGAACAATACAGCACGTTAAGAGAAGGGATGATATAGCTCAAAGATTAAAAAAGAGAGAGAGATGAAGTAACACTGAAAAAAGAAGCCAAAAAAGGTCGTAAAGGAACACAGCGCTCTGAGAGAGAGAGAGAGAGAGAGAGAGATGATTGACAGAGAGAGGTACTGACAGGGTAATCTCTCTCTCTACCTCCTCTATCTCTCACCAGCAGGCAGACACATCTCAGATTTCACCCTCTTGAGCTCTAAAAGACGTCTCCGTACTGCTCTCCTCTCCCTGCAGGCACATTCTACCTGTCAGATCAAACAAACGCCAAGCTGACTCCACTCTCCCTTCCGACCGAGAGGGGGAGGAATGGCTGAAGGGAGGGGGGAAGGAAGTGAGGGGTAAAAAATTAATAAGTTTGCACCCCTCACGCAGGCCAAGACAAAGAGATCTTGTTTGATGTGAAAGAGGAAAATAAGATTCTGGGCAGAGAGAGGTAGTGAGCTCAGGTATTCACGGCAGTCTCACTTATGCTCTCAAAACACACACACATATACACACACACACACACACACAGCCAGCTATTCTCTTACTGCTAACTCACTCACTCTGGCTCAGATAAGCACAGATCCATTTGCAAGTTGCAAAATCCTTGACTTGTGTTGGGCCTAGAATTGTGCTTCTTTGTTTTAGGTAGGGATGTGCAAAAATGCATTCCCGTTAAAAAAAAAAATGGTGTTGGGGGAATTTTTAAAAATAATTTTCAAAATCTATTATGCTCACAAAGCGTACATTTATTTGATATAAAATACAAAAAATAACAATAAAAATACTGTGAAATACTATTATATTTTACAACTGTAATACAATTGTTACAATTTATTCCTGTGATGGCAAAGTTGAATTTTCAGTAGTCCTGAAACAGACATACTCCAGTCTTCAGTCTCACATGATCCTTCAGAAATCATTATAATATGCTGATTTGGATTTTAAGAAACATCTCTTATTATTAATGTTGAAAACAGTAATATTTTTCGTGGAAAGCATAAAACATTTTTTCAGGACTTGTTAATGAACTGAATTAATTTGCCAAAAAAAAAAAAATCACTGTAAAGGACCCCTTATTAACCCCTTAACTGTCACTCACAGTTTTGAACATAGACATTATAGTGCAGTATCCAAACTTAAATTTTTATAATTCATGAACGAAAACATTTTGTAACATGATACTTATGTACCATTTCCATGGTAATGCAATGTGTGATTTTAAAATGGGTTTCAAAGCATCAATTTTGAGATTTTAAGTGTTCAATTGATATATAATTTCTTATGATTTCTAAAGCGTGATAGGGAAAAAGGCAACTAAGAAGATGGTCTGTGACAAAGGTCAGAACTCCTGTTATGATGTAGATTTTAGGTGCACTCTTGTCATAAATTAATCTAATAATTTTCCTACATAATTTTTTAACAAAAAAAGTGGTAAAATATCTATTTAGGAGTCTTAGACCTTTCCAACGATATAGAGTTTGTCATGATTAGATCAGGATTTATTGTAATATAGTGAAGTAAACTTAGGTGTCCCACAGGGTGGTCAGATAAACACATATGAATGAAAAAAAAGAAAAACAGATAGATGTGATGCAATGACCAAAGATGTGTGCCTTGCCAACGGTTAAAGACTTACACAAATATTTGGAGTCTGCTTAAAAATGCAGTGCTCGTAAACCAAGACACTACACAACACCTTTCTTGACAATCCTACAATTAAACATTTTAACTGACGTTAACTGACAAAAATTGTTGAAGGCAACTCTTTTCTGTTAAAGAGGACATATATTTTGAAATGCAAGTTCTTGGAGAGGATTTTAGTTTCCTGTGCCTTTGCATATGAACAGTAAGTGTTGGACAGTCAGTTAAAAAAAAACATCACCTTTAAAGCACAGAAGCTGAAGAAATCTAGATAAATTCACTAATCTGTATCACTACTTCACCATGAAGTCAAGTTTTGGTGAACCACTTGATTCATTCCTTTGATCTAGAGGTAATGTGCTCTGAAACTGGCACTGAAGTGGAAATCCTGCAGGCTTCCTCACGTGTCTCTCTCCTACACCACACACACACGCTTTCAAGTGCAATGACACACACAGGCACATATAAAACCAGACATACACGCACATGCGCAAACAAAACACACAAAAAAATGACAGACACACAGGTGACACACAGCTAGGTTCTCACACCCTGGCTGGAGGCTTGCAGACGCACCGGTCTGACCACTCACACACACACACACACTGCTCTGTCACACTGCTCTTCCTGTACAGAGCTCTCAGTGGCAGAGGAAAAAAAAACTGAAAAACACCTTGTTGATTTTGGTTCTCGGGTGTCACCTCACCTACACAGAATGTATTAGTAACTCCTGAGAGTACCTTGTTCCATTTTGAGATTGCACACACACCCAGGCAGCCATTTCAGGTCGCTGAAAGCCTGCATTCTCGAGCAAAGTCAAGCCGAGATGAACTTTCATAGCACTCAAGAATTTGAGCTGTAGAGAGCCTAAAGCTGTCAGATCCGGCGACAACCGGCGTGCCTGATTCCTGTCAGCTTGGGAAGGTCAGATTCTGGTTTTCATGCCAGAAAGTTCAGTGGCGGAAACTAAGAAAAACTTTGTGGAATTTTCTAGAGTAACAAATTGCGATAACGTAAATGATACTACACAGGCTTCTTGTTTAATCTCATCTCTTTTACAAACACCTTTCCTTCTTACCTATAAAAAAAAAAACATCACGAGTAAGAACTGTTTTAGAGTAAAGACATTAAATGGAGAATTAATAGTATTATTGTCTTCTCCTGATTCTCAACAAATACTACTGACAAACATACTGTGTATAACACGTGTCTCCTCTAGAGCAATTAAAATCCCTGACATTTAGATTCTAGCCAATACCGATAAGTTGATAATTATTTTCATTTTATGGCTGTTAATCAAAAAATAGCCAATATTAAATTTCTATTTTGTCAAAATAATTTAAGAATAAAAGACAAAAATCAATCATCTTAAAACCTATAAGTGAATCCAGACTAGGGCTGCACGATTAACCTTTATCGCATCGATATTGAGGTTTTAACTCCCGCAATAACCTAACCTCAGGAGTCTGAGGTTTTTTCCCCCGCCTCTGACATTTGAGTGACAAACCTATTAGCCAATCAAAATGGTCGAATCTCGCGTTCCTGGCTTGCTGGCCAATTAGAAATGGCAATGGAAACAAGGTTGTATGCAGTGCACAGGCTTTCTGTCAGCAGCAAAGCAGCTAACACACAACGTGTACCTCGAATTGTGCCAATAGAAAAAGCTTGTAACTGCAAAAGACACAGAAATGGTCAAGGCACGTCATGACGGGAGTAGAAGCGGGGAGCACTGGTTAACAAGAAGGGTGGTATCAGCTGTTTTTTGGACTTATTTTGGATTCGCGAAGAACGACGTGGAGCAAAAGAGTTCTATATGTAAAATATGTCGACGTGCCGTGGCCATGTAGTTTATTTAACCCTCTGTGTCGTAAAAGTAACAACATATTTTATTCATAATTTTAGGTTTTATGCACTTAAAAGTATCGAACGCAAAAATCGAAAATCGCATCGCAATCGCAATATTTGTCAAAAAAACCGCAATTAGGTTTTTTCTCAAAATCGTGCAGCCCTAATTCAGACATAACATTTTAATGTACAGTACATAAAATGGATAATCATTTTGAGATCGTTGGTAACACTTCACAGTATAGTAGTATAGCATATTTTTATTTAATGCCATGTCAGCATCTTAGGCTATTTTCATGGCAAAAACTATTCAAAAAATACAAGTATAACAAATACAATTAAAACCAGCAAACAAACAAACAAGTTATATTACAAAAGATTTTTTTACATTAACATATGATAAAAATTTTAAAACTTTTTCTGGCAAAATTATGTAACACTTCACACTAAGGTTAATATTAGTTTTTATGTTGAAATGTTTTATGTTTTTATGTTTAAAGATTAAGAAACCATAAGTAAATCAAATAAATTAGATATATTAGAGAAAAATTTAACTGAAAAAACTTGAAAAACAAAAAACTTAACTTAAAAAAAAACTTAAAGCTGAAAAGAAATATAAAACAAACCTAATGAAAAAAACAAAGCACATTAAAAAAAAAAAAATTAACTAAAAACTAAATGAAAACTGAAAATATATTTAAAAAAGGAAATATTATTATATAATATCATAGTATACATTATACTAAAATAAAATGGATTCTAGTATCAAATTAATATTTTTTTAAAAAAATCCAAATGACGATGAATTAAAAATGTTTAAAATCAGCCGATAAATGATATGGTACTGATATGGTGACAGAGATCACAATCACAAATTGTTCTCAGACTTCTCAAAATATAATCAAATCTCAAATAAACTTTCTAAATTATCTGGACTGTGATATCACAATTAATTTCACGAATCAATACAAAGTTGAATAATAAAATAACTGAATAAAATGCAAAGTAACTGTATAAAAGTTAATAAAACTTGAATTAAACTCCATAAATACACATCTGAAACCTCCACTAAGATTTGAGAGCAATAAAAAGGCTTTTCTCCAAACACACTAAGCATGGTTAACTCTTCAAAAACACTAAAACAGACACACTTAAGTCTGTGTGAAGTAGATATGGAGGATTATTTATATGAACAATGAGTGTGACAAGTCTGTGGTTTTATGTCTATCTTGCCCAATCCGAACCTGTGCTAAAGGCCTGACTCATCCGGTTTCCTTGCAATATTTGTTGTGAAAATTCACAAGGTCGCAACTTTTGGTTGCAAATTACCGACACTAGGAAACATGACTTCTTGAAGCCAAGAAATTCCTAGCAAGAATTTAACTGAAATCTCAAATAATTTTTGAAGGTTGTGTCTTCAGTGTGGTGCAGAGCTAAGCTTTCTGTGCATTCCTGTCCTGATTTACCGCAACACCGAGCTTTACCATCAGATGTGGTTTCAATTTCTTTATTTTCAGATTGTTAAGTCTGGAGATGCGGCTGTGAACATATTTACTGTAACCCAAACCCAAAGTACAAAAAATTGTCAAGGTAAGACATGCGGAATTTATGAAATACAGTCCATAGCCATGGAAACATATGAAGAGGATTCATTCAATGATGGGAAAACAGTCCCTCTGTGTTTCACAGCCCATAGAAATGTAACATGATAGGTTTGTTAGCAAGTGTTTATTTTGGGCAAAGCAATAAATGTAACCCTCAATCATACGGCATAAAAAGCACAATTACAAGCTGCCACAAGCAACGTTCAACGAACAACAGCAGTAAAGGAACCGCATTTAACAGTGAAGGAAACTTGTGTGTGTGTGTGTGTGTGTGTGTGTGTGTGTGTTTGTGTGTGTTTTAAACTCTGCAACCACAAGAATTGGATGCATTTTACCGTTTTTCCACTCCAACTGTTACTCGCCTTTTCTGAATCCACTTTGCATAGTTTTTCCTACACTCAGACAGTTTTAGATGCACCGCAAAAACACACACATGCACGCATAAAAGTGCAATCATTAAGACCCACACTTCTCAGTGTACTGTGGGAGGACTCCAACTCTGTCAGGACAGCAGATTTGCCAATATTAAACTTAGGGTGACCTAATTTCACTATTTCTGTGAAAAAATGAAGTTAGGCAATGCAGCTTTGTGCAAAACAGTCTCACCGCTGGATTGATCTGGTTCTCAATGAGCTTTAGACAGTGGAGTTTAAATGTGAGAGTCGTCTTGTCTTACCTGCAGTAGCCTGTTCCATTGTGGAAAGTCACACAGGTAGCATTGTTGATACAGGGCTTCACAGGGTCCACACACTGCAGAGCTGTGAAGAAACATGAACGCATCAGATCAGGACTGACTTAGTTAAGATGACATCAAGTGCTGTGCAAACAACCAGTAACAGTACAAATTCAAAATTAATACAATTTCATCATTATATAGCTGTGCCAGAGTATTGTATCATAACACAGTCTTTCTTCTCATCTATTAAAATTACTTCAACTCAAATTTATCTTTTGGGTTAACTCATGTACAGGTTAACTCGGGTTAATTTATTATACACACTACTGTTCAAAAGTTTGGGGTCATTAAGATTTTTTTAAAGCTTTGAGATTGATCAATAAATTGATCTATGTCAAGAAATTTAGGACCCTACGAAATCTGTTTTATTTTTTCTCCCAAATTCCGATTCGTTTTTTTTTTGTTTTTTTTCCAAATTCAATTTTTTTCCATTTTATTATTCTGGACTCCATTTTAATCGTTAAAGTTTTAATTTAATTAAAGTACTGTACAAAAGTAATATATTTCTGTCATAATTTCTTCAAGTTTCACATGACTTTTATTTTGACGAGTTGTCCTGAAAAGTTTTGGTTGTGTGTATATGAAATGATGATTTTTCTAAAATGAATCGGTCAAATGCTCATGAAGTTACTCTCAGAACAGCTCTGGAGGTGTTGTTCATGTATTTATGTCCTCATTTACTGAGAGGGCAGATACTGAAAACACTGCGAGTGTCACGCGCTCTTCAGTATGCGTAGTAAACAAAACCGCACAGCTGCGACAACACTGACGAAATAAGAAATGTTTCTTGAGCACCAAATCTGCATATTAGAATGATTTCTGAAGGATCATGTGACACTGAAGACTGGAGTAATGGCTGCTGAAAATTCAGATTTGCCATCATGTGAATACAGTTCACCTTAAATACATTAACATGGAACACGGTTATTTTAAAATTGTAAAATTATTTTACAATATTACTATTTTTACAGAATTTTGGTCAAATAAATGCAGCCTCAGTGAGCAAAAGAGACTTCTTTCAAAAACATTAAAAAAAATCTTCTGATCCCAAATTTTTGAACAGTAATGTGCATTTTTATTTATAAGTTCACATGTCCATCTAATAAAGTGGTGAATTTAAACAGACTAGTAGAGGTAAACATAAATAAAGCTGGAGTTAAGGAGATGTAATGAGAGTAATGTCTTTGTATCGTGATTGACAGGGCTACATTAAGTAGCTCCTCCCAAACTTTTGTTCAGAACTCCATTTTAAAGTAAAGCAGAAAAAGTGGCCTGTTTAGTACTTTTGAAACGTTGCATAAAAAGAGTTTAATCTATTAACTGGGCCAAATATTGTTTAATATTACGAGCTTTAAACACTGACCTAATCAGACTAATATGAAAATTAAAATCAATGCTAAATATAGCCGATACCAAAATAATCACAAATTTAAAGGCGTCCTATTATGCTCTTTTACAAAGTCTCTGTTTTGTTTTGGGGTGTACTAGAACATGCTCTCATGCTTGGTGGTTCGAAAATCGCATTATTTTTCACATAATTTACATTATTACAATACCTTTCTCCCAAGCCTGGCACAAACGGCTCGATTAGTTCCGGGTTTGATGAAGGCCCGCCTTCCGAAAAAAACGAAATGTGTTGTGATTGGTTAGCTGTCCCAGTGCGTTGTGATTGGCGAACAGCTTAGACGGTGTTTCAGTACTGCCCCGCCCCTTGCCAAAGCAGCAAGTTCGTCAATATTGCCATATCAATTCAGACCTCGAGAATATTGAACAAGAGGATCGCGCAGAACCTTTGCACGCACGGATATTGCAAGACATATTAAAGTGGTAATGTTATTGTTGTTGTTTTTTTGGCTAAATCACGTTTTAGATAGGATGTCAACAACAGATTAAAAATAACTGCATTGACTATGTACACATAAGTGCAACGGTAATATGTATTATGTTTATTGTTCTTTAATTCTAACATTATATCATGAATTGCACTGAAGCTGTCATACAGTTGAATTTATTTATACCATAGTCCCACAGACTTACACTATTTGTGGCGCCATATATGCAAATTAATTCTCTGCCAGCGGGAGGCGCTGTTGGAGCGGAAGAGCTCAAGGTTTCCCCGGTAACGCTGTACACAAAGCAGAGCTCCGCTCACAAACGCTGCTTTATCAGACATTATATGCAAGATGAAATGAAAATGACATCCAAAATTTTGTGAAAACAGTTGGTTTCCATCAGAAATACAGTGATATAAAACACCTGCACTGGGTTTCGATTTTGAAAGGTGCAGTGCTCAACCAAGCGTTCTTCCCACCCCCCAACCATTCAAATTTACGTAAGCGGGATTTACAATTTGTGATGTCACAAATACAGGAAAACAACTTTGTAGTCCAAACGTTGTAGTACGGCTCGTTTGTTGTAGTTCTTGAAAAGGTATTTTTTAAAAATGAAATATCTCCCTTTGGAGTGGACTTTAAGATTTGTAACTTTGTAGATCGTTTTATGCCCAAACATACACACTACACTGACTAAAATTCAAAAAGTGAAAAAGCATAATAGGACCCCTTTAACACTGCATTTCTAATTCACACAATCAGGCAAACTAGTTTAGTACTTTAACAAAAAAACGTGAAACCTGCTTTACACAGAATGTCAAAAATTCTTCTAACGACGCAAAGCAAAGTAAAAAAGCTGCTGTAGATTGTAACCACACCACTCCCTCTGATACAAACACTACAGAGAGTGGAGTTGTTGGGGGAAAGAGGTGAGCGACAAAGTGGTAGAGCAACAAAGGTAAAGAAAAAAAAAAAACTGTAACCCTTTACGGTGACAATGTGCCAAGTGCGTTCAAGATGGAAATTCCTAACTGATCAGATACTTTCACTCATTTCCTCTCAAAATACAGGAAGCATCTGGACACGTCACAGGTCTGGACGTCACAACGAAGCATATGAACATCTGGCTGTAATATAACCTAGCAAATTCAATCCAACAAACTCATTTCAAATGTGTAAATGTGTCTGGTTTATATCAAAGATTATGTTCAGCCTAAATTTTAAAACCTTGAAACTCTTGATTTATACATATTAGGCAGGTTTACCGACAAGTCAAGTGCATTTCTGCAAATAGAAGCGAGCCCTAGCCCACACTTCCCTTTAAGACACTGGGTGGCAGGTCATATGATTTCAAAGCAGCGCTGACACTATGTAACATAGTACTACAGCTGAAGACAGGAAGTGCATTGAGCGCTAATACCGACTTCCTGTACTTTGACCGGGCCTCAAAATATCCCCGTGTGCAAAAGTGCAGAGAAAGCAAGCGCAGCCTGGGCACGAAGCCAACAGCTAAAGACGGGG
The DNA here is from genome assembly GCA_021397915.2 of Tor tambroides. Lineage (NCBI taxonomy): Eukaryota > Metazoa > Chordata > Actinopteri > Cypriniformes > Cyprinidae > Tor > Tor tambroides. Next base: position 14,307 of record JAFVLL020002116.1, read on the forward strand.
CTTTACATAAATGCCCCAAAGCTCTTTAACTTTGAGCCCGGCTACATTTCGTTAATAACACTTGGAAGTCTAACACTTGAAAACAGAATTGGAGACTGAAATGACAAGTCTTGAGCTCTGTGGAAAATGTTCAAGAACACTGTGTGATGAAATCGAGGCTTAAACCTGGTTTTAATGATCATAAAACTCAGAGAAAAGACATGCTCATCACACCATATACCAAACATACCAATGGCTCGACACATAGCATTACATCATGAAAAATAAACCTTCTAAAGTCAGCAAAAAGAGGTTGAAAATGTGGTGGATGTGGTCTTCTTGTCAACTCACATATTTATCTGGCTAAACAACTTGCATGGTGCAGATAAAAACAACACCGTAAACCACCAAATAAGTGTGTTGAGATCCACTAGTGTTAACCGACATACTATATTAAGCACATTGTTTGGGCATAGTGTATAATCATCCACACACCTCCTCAAAAACATGATGTTGTTCACTCTGCAAATGTTCAGTATTGCCTTCTACTTGAACTTATTCTCACTGTAAAATAAAACTTCTCCACCAGGTTTCCCTGTAGGTTTTAACAGGGCTCTAGACCATGACTTTTCGCCTGTTAAATTTCGTTAGAGGTCGCACTGGTGCCACTACCAGTTTGCCTAACTGATAACCCACTGCTGTTTCTGTTGCGTACGAGAAACATTAAAGGCAGGGTATGCAATTTTTCAAAAACGTTTTAGAAAACTGAGTCGGGGCCGAGTACCAAAACAAACGTGTAGCCAATCAGCAGTAAGGGGTGTGTCTACTTGTGATGTGGAGGAGAGATCATTCAGTGAACAGCCGAGCCGAGCAACAGAAAGATAGAGATGGTGGATAAAAAACAAAAAGAGGAAAACGACTGCGGAACGATAAGGCAAGAAGTAGGACCCGTGTAAATATCGGATCAGCTTTCCAGCGCTGGAGAGAACTCAAGGAGCGGAAGGCCTGCGATCGGACGCTGAGGTTGCTTTTCTTCTCGATAGGTGAGTAACACCGTATCTACACCGGACGCGCCGCGACGCAACAGCTAAAGCCTGCCTACACTGGACGCGTGTATTTCAGCCGAGAATGTAGTTGTTTAAAACTCAAATCTGCGGTTTATTTATAAAAACAGCGCCTATTTGAAAATGTGCTTCTCCGATTTCGGAGACGTGAGCTCCACGCGATCACCGGGCGCTCAGTGCTCATGTATCCCGACGAGAGGAGCATAACCTCGGCTAGTCCTTCTGACATTTGCCGCTGGCTCTGATGTCTCTGTAGTGGTTAAACATAAGATATAATTTGTTTTGGGTAAATCTAACAGGTAATCTTTGGTCTTTATTCTATTGTTCTATTAATATGTTTAAATGAAAATGAAAAGAGGCAGTGGTGTTTGATATATTTCGTCTGTAAATACAGTGAGGAAGAGTCCAGAATTACTGGACTTACGTTGTTCCTCCGCGGGAGTTCACACTCCCGAGTCTAACTCGTGAAGTCCGAACTACTGAGGATGCAAGTCCGAAATTTGCGTACTTGGTCTTGAGAAACACGCGCAGACCTAACATTAAGTCACCAGACTATTTGCCTAATCTTCTCGGTAGTTTAAACCGTGATGGAAACGCAGACAGCAACAGGTCTGGGGGAAAAAAAATTCCTGGGACATATTGTTCCAGGTAATTTCGGTGGCAAAGCGGCTTATGTTTCACAGAACTAATCGTTGCCTGGGTTGCGTATGCTACATATACGTGGGGCGGATCTATCAAAATAGGGGTGAGACCCTTTTGGTGTAGGGGCGTGTTTGTTTTGGTGATTTCAAATATCAACATTGGCTTCCAGAAATTGCTTACCCTGCCTTTAAATGGCAACCACACCAAAAGTGGAACAAAACAACACTACTCATTTGAACCATGCCACATGGACCATTTATCAGCTCGGCCCAAATACAGCGTAGCACAGAGCGAGCTTACAGCAGGTGCATTTACTAAACAGTGATGTGAGATCCAGTGCGAAGCATTTGAGTTTGGCGCAGACAAAAAACAATGCCTTGTTTAACACTAGCTGACATTCTCAGCAACACTAATGCGGAAAACAGGAAAAACGCTGTGCCACACTGATCAATTTGGAAGGCTTTTTAATCCATATATCACAAACATTTACCATGGATTTACTGTGATTAACTGAAACCTTGGTATTGTGGCAGAAATGTGGAATATTCATATTGAATTTTATTGTATTATTCATGTAGACATGCATTACATGTATTAAAGGAGTAATGCAATATAATTACAGCATTTTCTTTGTTATTAAGCTATAGCAGTTTTGTACATTTGTATTTATACTAAATGAGTTTTAACTACTGTTTTTGTAACAAAAATGCTAGAAAACATATAATTACTTTTTGCCATGGTAGTGAGGTGCAATGCAGGGTTTTACTGAGCAGTGACTATGGTAATGGACAAGACACTGACCACATCACAAACAACAAAAGCAAAAACAAAGTTCTGTGTTTTACAAGTGAAACCTAAATATATCCCACTTCTTTCAGCTGATTGTAAGGTAGAAGTTTGAGTTATTCTGTAAGTATATAGCCTAAACATACAATTGTTTCAACCGACCAATGTTTAATTTAGAGTCCTAACTCAGTCAGTCAGAACATTTAAATTTTACACTATAAAAATTAGGTTATTACAATTTTTTACAGATGTTACTGTTTTTGTTAATAAAATTTGCATATCAAAAACGCAAAAAAAAAATAATAATAATTTTTGTATTGCAAACAAAACATGTAATATTCAGTGGTACCAAATCAGGTGTTGGTGCCACCGGTGCCACCAGTGCCACTGCTGTCAAACGTTCAGGATCTTCTGCGGAAAAGCATCTCTACGGAATGAGGCTGCCACTGCTGCACTGCATATGGTGTTTTTCTGATCACGCACAGTGTTTGGCTCAGCTTCAGACTCATCAGACTCTCCCACATGATTTCTGCAGCTGAGATGTCATATGACATCTGAACAGTGGCTTTCTCTTTGCTACTCTCTAATAAAGTTGTGACTACTGATTCTCCTGTATCCATCCCCTGCTTGTTGTTATTCAATTACTGTTTCACAGTAGTTGCTTAGTGTCTTTTATCTTTATGGAGCATGGTCTGCCTTAATGCTGACTTTTCAGAAACAGGACCATCCATATAGGAGTATGTGTACTACAATCAACTAAAACCCTGTGACTACACACAGACAGTCTCCATTTAATTAATAAATTAACTGCACCTGTGATGACATTAAAGGAGGTGAACACATATTAAAGGTGGTGAATACTTATGAAAACAATTACACTGGATTACTTTGTCTAAATCTGCATTATGCTGGACATTAAAGAGTCTTTTCTTTTCATCAGAAAGATCACTGTGCCAAATTAAGTTCACTGTGATTCAATGCTGTAAGACAAGAAAACATGAAAGAGACCAAGCAGGATGAATACTTTTTATACGCACTGTGTCGTGCCTGGCATTTAATGCCCTGTGAGGTCAAAGCCTGCAACTGGAGAAGGCGTTTGGTTTCACCCCTTTTTGGCAGCAACTATGGTGGGAAATATTTGGGAGAAGTGGCTAAGCTGAGTGTGAAATTGTGCTTTCACAGAGATTTAGGTGCCAAGGGGAGGGGAACTGAAGTGCTGGAGATATGGGAGGAAAGAACAGAAGACAAGAGCAGGAGTCAAGTGTGCTCAAGATGGCAAGACGCAATAATGGAGAACCGAAGGAAAAAGAGAGAGAGAGAGGCTGGAGAACCAAGGCCCACTGGTTTGCGAATGCAATCTTAAATACAAAGCTTTAATAAAATGTTCAATTCAGCACCTTTCAATAACAATACTTCTTTTTGACTGTATATTCCTACTGTATATTTATGTATTTTCCCAAGTTGCCTGTATGGTTCTTTAAAAAATGAGATGTAGCTGTCAGATCTTATTAAATTCAAATTCATCAAACATGCTTAAAGCAGGGCCCTATGATTTCCGCGATGCAGAATCGCGGAATACAGTCATAAAAACGGAATTTACAGTTTAACGCGGAATGTCACGGAATTTCAAAGTTTGGATGAATTAATCAAAACTAGGTCATTACACTTAAATCAAATCGAGATATGGACTAGTATCTGTAAATATTAAGCTGCAAAAGTCGATTTAAATATGAATCCTGTATGTTCTGCGCCTCTCTGTATGAATGGAGCAGACGTGCGGTTGTGTTTACTACATACACAGCGCGCGTGACGCTTGCGGTGATTTCAGAGTCTGCCGTCTCAATGAGGACATAAATACATAAAAAACATCTCCAGAACTGCTCTGAGAGTCACTTCACGAGCATTTTACCATTTCATTTGAGTAAAACTAGCGTCATATCATTTACACACAGAACTTTAAAGGTATTCATGGCAACCCGTCAAAATAAAAGTTCGGTTTAACTTATTAAAGACATTGTGCCAGAAATAGGCTATATTACTATTATTTAGTAGAATGCACATACTACTACTACTACTACTACTGTTGAAAAATAATAAAACTTAATTTTTTTAAGAAATAATCACAAAATATTTCTTCCATGTTTTAATTTTAATAGTAAATCCTCTTTATTTGCCAAAAATTTAAATGCGTTTAATTTTCATTAATTAAAAGATAAATTAAATCAATGTTTTATGCCTTCATCTGATAACCAGTAAAATTTAAATACACAACACAGAATTTCTG
>JAFVLL020002119.1:0-28847 GCA_021397915.2 Tor tambroides
ACACACATATTATGTAAACAAAAACTTTTATTTGGGATGCGATTAATCGCGATTAATCGTTTGACAGCACTACAAATATTAAATTTTCTCCCACTTACAAACTTAAAAGTCTGATTTTAACTTGCTACGCTAATTCTGCAACACTAATAAACATGAAATACATTATAAACAAAATTTCAATTTTAATTAGATCAAATTATTTTGTATCAAACTTTTTCAGGTTTGAATGAATTGAATAGGCTATATTTTAAGCTCATAGTCATTTCTAGAAGGCAGTATAATTATATTAGGTTTTATAACTGTAAACATCTTCAAGATTTTTTACAAGGTGACAAACTTTAAACAGCAGATAAAGGCAAATTAATATGCAGTCGTTTGTGAGGAAACAAATGTAATGCTAATGTGTTTTGTTTTGGACTAAACCCCGCAGTCCAGATCTGATGGAGTCACTGTCTAAACATCCGTCAGCTTGAGACAACACAGAGACTGTAAATCACTTCAGTCCTTCAACAACTAACAAAACTCCCTTACAACGAGCTCTGTATATATGAACATCAGCGACAGGTGTGTGAGATTACGAACACTGTAAAACAGGCAAAAGTTAATGGGTGGTTAACCTGTTAAATACATGGATTGCCTGGAAAAAGGCTTTAGATTCAGTCCCATCGGCATTTACAAATAATTCAGTGATAGTAGCTAAAACCACCAGCCTAAGGTGGTTTGCTGGTCTTAGCTGGTGTAAGGTGGTTTAGCTGGTTTCCCACCCTACTATCCATATTATTTTTAGCGTAAGAATGGGCGCTTTCTAAGCATTGCTTCGTGAAGCTTCGCAACATTTGCAAATCATTTGTTTCGAACCAGTGGTTTGAAGCACGTTTCAGCCTGCCAAAGTCACATGATTTCAGCAAACGAGGCTTTGTTACGTCACAACTGTTTCAATCAATTGGTGTCATTCTTTTTTTTCCCTTTTTTTTAAAGTATGTTATTATTATAATTACTCCCGCAAAATAGAAATATCTCAGAAAAAAAATCATCTAAAATAAAAACAAAAAATAGTTACATCAAATACTCTCCCTGAAGCAACACACGAATAAGGCAAGCACTCTAGTGTATTTATCAATAAGTTCCGAAACACTGCTTCATGAAGCGTCGGCATCTTATTTGAATCTTTAGTTCAAAACGGGACTTCGGAATCGTTTGATTCAGATTGGGACTTTTGAGCGCGAATCACGAATTGTTTGATTCAAAACGGGGTTTCGGAGCGCTCATCGCAATTCATTTGATTTAGATCGGGACTTTGGCGCTCGTATCGCAAATCTTGATTCAGATTGGGACTTCGGAATGCGTATCGTGAATTATTTGATTCAGATCGGGACATTCGAGCACGAATCACGAATTGTTTGATTCAGATCGGGACTTCAGATTGCGTATCGCAAATCATTCAGATCGGGACTTCGGAGGAGGTTCACGAATCATTTCATTCAGATCAGGACTTAGGATCGCATATCGCGAATCATTTGATTCAGATCGGAAATTTGGATCGCGTATCGCGAATCATTCAGATCGGTGGCAGATTTGCAAATCATTTGATTCAGATCGGGACTTCGAAGCTCATATCGCGATTCGTTTGATTCCAATCGAGACGATTGTGAATCTTTTTATTCAGATTGGAACTTCAAAACGCAAATCACGAATCGTTTAATTCAGATTGGGACTTTTTTTTTTTACTTCCGGTGTAATTTGTTTCCACTTTCCAGTTATTTTATCTAACAAAAACAGTCAGTTATGCTCCTTAATGCAAACTGGTATTTTCTATCGTATTAAATATTTCATAATCATAAACAGATGGTTTGTAGCGCAAATAGTAGTTTTACAGTTACTGCACTAAGTCAAGTTAATGAAGCAATTTATATGAAGTCTCTCACATTCACAGAAAATAGCTTACCTATGCTTTGCAGAATAAGGTGGATATCTGTTAATTAATAGAAAATATACATTTATTTTATGAATGACTAAGAAACAACTCTGGTGAAAACAAAATATCAGGGCACGAAGTCAAATTAGAACATGGAGAGTAGCCTACGCCTGAAGTACAGTATGCAAGTATGCAAGATATTAGGCTACTCAAAGATGTTTGTTTCTGGATTCCTTTGGTTTTGTAATCTTCAAACAGGAAGATAAATATAGCAAACTGAAGTGCTTTTATGGTTGTTAAATTAGCAACATGAGAAGCTCAAAACAGGAAACATAATTGTTGTGTGTTTGGTCTGAATGTCTGATAAATGCGATCGACTCCATCACATGAAAGGCTGAATTTGCTGTTATTTTAGAGAAACGTACTGAATTTCAGAATTTCCTATAAAAACAAATCTTCTCATTTTCAGAAAAACACTTTCCCTCCTAACGCAGGACGGATGAGTTACTGTCTCAGCATAAACACACGGCCAAAAATGAACATCCATAAAAGTGAAAAACCGTCCCTCGTTACAGATGTTTATTCTTCCACTCATCACTCTGTCCAAAGTTAAACCTGACAGAGACTTAAGACACGTGAATGTATGAACGGTTTAAATAAGCCATCAATCTCCACCTAAAAGCAGGTCAGCAAAGGCACTTCCTGTGAGAGTGGAAATCATCATCATATATCTGACTGTAGGACACCTGGTTCATTTCGTCTCAGAGAGGAAGATGTGGACATCAACACAGTCTCACCTCATAATTGTATAACTATACTATATTTTATTAACTTGTACTAACATACAGGTTGCAAATATACAGCTTTTCAGTAGATAAAAATATTTTTGCTAAATAATATGATTTACCAAAGTCTGACATATGAAACCATAGTCAGAAAAACACATTTTTGGAACAGTTAATGATCTGTTAGACAAGATATATTGGAATATATGTTTACATTTTGTATCATATTTGACAGGTTTTTATGGCCCATATGGTATGATATAGTGAGAATACAGTAAGGAAAAATGGCTGAGTTTTATTCAGAGGCCCAAACTGAGCAAAAATACCCAAGTTGGTGCAGATTCTGATATTTATGATAAAAAGTAATATAAAAATCTGATAACTTGTAATGTAAATTAACAAGATCTTATAGATAGTATAACAGATACATGAAATGATAGAAGTATCAGTTGTCACTCTGTCTCTTAATGTCTTAAAAGATGAGATTTAAATGCTTAGTTTTATGATCAAAAAAATATAATGCAATGCAATACAATGATGATTAAGAGATGAACAAATAAACGTTCCTCAAAAGCCTAATGATCATGTTTGACTCACATTTTATCAATCAGAGACAGAAAGCAGAGTTGTCAGCAAAGTTTTGATCATGTTGATGATTTAGAGGGCTTAGAAAAGATACAGCAGGCTTTAAAGGGTTAAATATGTGAGAATATTAACTGTACGGTAGCCTTTACAATTTGATCCACACTGTTTTTATTTCTGTTTTCATGACAGTCCAAGTGCAGAACTAACAAACATGATTTAAGGTTGTTGACAACATAGTAGTACTAGTTTAAAAAAAACAACAACAGTGTGACGTTTGCCAAGACATGTCAGATACAGCATAATTCAAACTTGTAAATATGAATGTGCAGATCTTTTGCTGGATGTGATATCATGGAAAAGCATCAGGCACAGTTATGAAGTCATGAAGTTAGTAATGAAGTATTTAGTATGTTTTGGCAATATGAGTATTAATTTGAGTTTGAAGCAATGAACAGCTCTGACTATAATGTTGAGTATAATTGTGATCTTGAAATTAAATTATGGTGATTCTGACATGACATGAGTGCAGCTTGAACAAAAACAAGTTGTGAGCCCTGAAAACACTTTTGTATCATTTCTATAAAGGTATTATACAGCTATATGTAGCACGTACCTATATTTAGCACGTGTCATTTACATGTGGATTTTATTTTATTTGTAAAAAAACAACAAAAAGGAAAAAAATAAAGAGATTCTTCCATGCCAATAGAACAAAAACATAACATAATACCGTAAAACATATTCCTGGCAGTGCTTTAGTGTTTTTTCCCAAGGTTTTCAACTTCCTACTTGAGAAGTGAACGGCTTGAAAAACAAATGCAAGCATTGTCATCTTTCTAGCATCAGCCCATAAAACACATTTATGATCGTAAGTCTGAGATGTCCAGTAGGAATACGATAATAACAAGTATTTACACTACCATTCAAAAGTTTGGGGTCTGTAAGATTTTTTTGTTTTTGTTTTTAAAAGAAAGAAATACTTTTATTCAGCAAGGATGCATTCAATAGATCACAAGTGACAGTAAAGACATTTATAATGTTACAAAAGATTTCTATTTTCAAATAAATGCTGTTCTTTTGAACTTTCTATTCATCAAAGAAGCCTGAAAAATAAAATGTATCACTGTTTCCACAAAAATATTGGGCAGCACAACTGTTTTCAACATTGATAATAATGATAAATGTTTCTTGAGCAGCAAATCAGCATATTAGAATGATTTCTGAAGGATCATGTGACACTGAAGACTGGAGTAATGATGCTGAAAATTCAGCTCTGATCACAGAAATAAATAATATTTTAACATATGTTCACATAGAAAACAGCTATTTTAAATTGTAATAATATTTTACAATTTTACTGTTTTTACTGTATTTTTAATCAAATAAATGCAGCCTTGATGAGCAGAAGAGACTTCTTTCAAAAACACTAAAAAAAATCGTACTTACCCGAAATGTTTGACCCCTATTGTAAATGACATCGTTCATTAAAGTGACTAGTGAGGAGTGAATATCATCTAAAGGCACATGCTGTGATACGCTAAAGCTAACGGTGTTAAACAGGAAGTTGAAGTGATGTGGGCTCAGGTGGTTGGACTGATGTTCACAGGCAGTGCAAATTCATCTGTCATGGTGAAACTGTCGGTCATTCATTCGTTTCTCTCTGGCAGTGATCTGTCCTTCTGTCTGCGCTGGGCTAAAAACTGCTGGACCACAGACGGCCAATCCACAACGTTCTCCACACGCACCTGTCCTCCAGACATGGACATCACCCTCTGACCACCTGCACAGTAACACGACACGACTGCTTGAGATTGACTCATGACAAATCCTATTTTTTTGCTTAAAATATTAAATAAATGTAATTGGAATTGCTACTGTAGAAATAAAATTATGAAATAGTTTTTTTTCTAAGTATGCAAGTATAAATATATAATATTGCTAAATATTAATTACACATTTAATCATGAATTGATGAATTACAATATGAATAATATAACATAATATAATATAATATATGTATGTATTTATTTATTCATTCAATAATGCAAAGGCTAATTTCATGGCAAACTCATAATGGTAGAAATTAAAATAATCATAATAACAATAAAACTTCAATAAGTAAATGATAATAGAATAATTGAATAATACTTAATAATACTAAACAGTTTAAAATGAAATTTTGAAGTAGAAAGACTAAAATACTATTTTCTTGTAAAATGTACTTCAATAACCTTTATTTACAACTTTGAAAAATCATTTTTTACAGAATATAATATAATGTATATATTATGTATTTATTTTAATGCAGCAAAGGGTATTTTCACAGTAAATTCAGAGTAGTAGAAATCAAAATAATCTTAACAGCAATGAAATTTGCAAAAATAAATAAAACAGAATAATTTAACAAAATTTTTCTTACAACAAAATAAAACGTACAGCAGTTATATATATTTTTCTGTTTGATATTTTATAGAAAATCTAAAATTCGTTTAAAATGGACTATACAAATGAATCTTCTACCAAAGAAGAGGAGCAGTGAAATTGTGTACTTGCCCTCAGGGAGAATCTGTGTCCTCTTGTTTCCTCTGACACAGCTGACAGACGCTTGAGCCAGCAGCTCTAGAGACCGAGAGCCTGTCAAACCTTCAGTGTCTTCATGCTCATTCATCACATTATGACACTCCACAGAGCAGATCTTCCCTGAACACAACGGGAACAATAAATAATTCTTTGACAAGCTACTATAGCAAATTGCATGCTGTTTATGCAGAAATAAATAAATAATAAAAAAACCACAAATGTGCATTCATCTGGGTTTACAGTGTATAAACAGATTTGAACATTAAACAGATTTTACAGAATAATCAATTTCTAAACTCAAGCTCTTAAATGCATAACTGTAAAATGAAATTTACTCTCTCAGAAGTGGATGCGGTTCCAAACCATTTTTATGATTCCCTAATATTCCTCTTGTAACATTTTACATAAACCAAACAACTGCAGATCTTCAATGATATTTATTTAGACTATTTATTTTAATGTGAATTAAAATGACTTTAGACTTTAGAGGACAAAGTTATTTGAAGTTGCACACTATCTCACAATTCTGACTTTTCCACACAATTCTAAGGAAAAACAAACAAACAAACAAAAAAAACTCAGAAACAAATTCAGAATTGAGATATACTGTAAACTCACAATTACAAGAAAAAAAGTCAGAATTTTTCATTTTTATTCCATATCAGAAAAAACAACTGAGATGTAGGTAAACTTAGAATTCCGAGAGAAAAGTCAAAACTGCAAAATTTAAACTTAGAATTCTGAGAAAAAAAATCTAAATTGTGAGATGTAAATTTAGAATTCTGAGGAAAAAACATTGAAATTGTGAGATGTAAACAGAATTCTGAGAAAAAAATTCAAAATTCTGAGATGTAAATTTAGAATTCTGAGGAAAAAATAAGTCAAAATTGAGATGTAAACTCAGAATTCCGAGAAAATGTCAAAATTGGAAAATGTAAATGTGGAATTCTTAGAAAAAAAGTCAAAATTGTGAGATGTCAACGTAGAATTCTGAGAAAAAAAGTTGAAATTGTGTGATGTAAGCTTAGAATACTGAGAAAAAAAGTCAAAATTGTGAGATGTAAACTTAAAATTCTGGGAAAAAAGCCAAAATTGTGAGATGTAAACTTAGAATTCAGTGAAAAAAGTTGAAAATGAGAATTCCGAAGGAAGTGCCAAAACGACAAGATGTAAATTTAAAATTCTAAAGAAAAAAAGTTGAAATTGTGAGATGAAAACGTAGAACTCTGAGAAAAAAAAAAAGAGTCAAAATTGTGAGATGTAAGCCTAAACTTAGAATTCTAAGAAAGAAGTAGAAATTGTAAGATGCAAACTTAGAATTCTGAGAAAAAAAAACATCAGAATTGTGAGATGTCAACTCAAAACTGAATTGCGAGATGTAAACCTGCAGTTACGAGATTATACCTTGCAAATACAAGATATAAACTCACAACTGCAAGAAAAAAAGAATTGCAACATTTTTTAATTATTCACTAGTAAATCTCTAATAAAAAAGCAACTCCTACCTGCACGTTTGCAGAGAACCTTGATGGAGTAGAACAAGTTGGTGAACAGGTTGAATGGAGACGGAACTCCAGACTTGCGGCTCATATCACGTATCAAAACGGCCCGGCCAAACTTCCACTCCGTGTCGGACTGAGCCTGGATGCGTTGGTATGTGTCGCTCATCATGGCGATCAGCAGGTTGATCAACACGATACACGTCACCACCAGATACAAGCCAAACACCATTTGAGCCAAAACGGCCGTGGCGGGAGGCGAACGCTCCACGACGGGAATTTTATCCGGTTCGGTTAAACCAAACAAGGCGAAGAAGAGCAGCACAGACATGTTTAAAGGATCCGGAATGGTCACTTGTGTGGCGTTAGCGGTGCTGTTGTCCCAATCTTGAGGATACAGTGGCTGACACAAAGCGGTGAGACTCAGCGTAAAGGCAGTGTGGAACAACATGAGGATCACAGCGAAGCGACACAGATCCTTCATTAAGTCTCGGATGATTATGGCCCATGGGCCGAATAAGTGATGGAACGTGAGGAACTCAAGCAGCTGGATGAACGCCAGCATCATCGCCACAGCCAGCAGGACGTTTCGAGCAAACAGGCAGTGCAGGTGCGCCGGTGGCCACCATTGGGTGAAGACCGCCAGCAGGTGGCACAGCAGAGCCGCGGCGGAAAAGCCCAGGAGGAGAAGACGAATCCATGCTAAACCAGCGCGCTCACCTGGGAAGGTCAGTTCGGATACCAGCATCCCACAAAGCCAGATCAGCAACAGACACTCAGACCAGCCGGGCACCAGGCGGCCCTCAGATAGAGGACTCACGGGCGGATAAACAATCGTCAGGATGAACAGGGCCAACAGGAAGACATGCGACACCAGGTGACTCATGAACTTCACAATTGGGATGGTGTTGAAGCTGGGTGGAGATTAAAACAATCAGTTACACACATTTCTCCTCGACCGAGACACACTGGCAGTCACATGTTACTGAGTTTATGCTTCCGAGAAAAATGTAGAAATTGGAAAATGTAAATGTAGAATTCATAGGAAAAAAATGTCAAAATTGTATGATGTAAACGTAGAATTCTGAGACAAAAAGTCAAAATTGTGAGATGTAAATTTAGAATTCGGAGAAAAAAGTTTAAATTGTGAGACGTAAATTTAGAATTGAAAAAAAAACTTGAAATTTTGAGATGTAAATGTAGAATTCTTAGAAAAAAAGTAAAAATTGTGATGTAAACTTAGATTTCTGAGAAAAAAAGTCGAAATTGTGAGATGTGAACTTTGGAAAACCAAAACTGCAAGATATGCCTTTTGATCTACAGGCCAGTGTTGCTGTTGTTTACCTGATATAAAAACTATTTGGGCTAGATTTACTAAACAGGGGAAACTAGCGTTAGAGCGCAATTCCATAAAAGTGCCAATGGGAGGGGAAAATTCTGTGTGTGATTTACTGACAATGCGCACATTAAAGAACATAATGATCAGCGCAATCTACCAAGAGCAGCGCAAATTAGCGCCTGCTTTAAGACACGCTTTTTTGAGCGTTAAATAATGGCACAAATACCAGTAATTTGATGAGCGCAAAGTTAGTAAATCGCGTTGCGTGATTCATTTTAATACTCTCCTCCCATAAATTTTGTGTCTGAAAGGGAAACTCCTACAAATGCATATTCAATAAGTTCAGGCGCAAAAATAACTGTTCACGCCTTTTCAGCGCTGTTTTCACTGCGCGTCTTTAGTAAATGCTGACAATACTATTTTAACGCCAAAAGACGGTTTGCACTGGTACAAGCTGCTAGTAAATCTGGCCCTTAGAATTGTTTTTGTTAATTGAAATAAAAATATAATAAAATAAAATGCAAATATTAGATTGAAAACAAACTTACAAACTTAAAGTGAAATTAGAAATGTTTCCTTTGCAACTCACAGAAAAAGAACTGAAGTACTAAAATTATTAAAACTTAAAATTGAAATCAAAATAAATTTAAGCTGAATAGAAATATGAAAATAAAGAAAAATGACAAAAGCACATAAAATTACTTAAAATTAAATCTGAAAATATAAAACATGCTAATTTATTAAAATATTAATAAATACTATAGTTTATAAATAATACTAAAATTGATCTAAAGGCCAGTGTTGTTATTGTTAACTAAAACTATTAAAGTTGTTTTCATTAATTAAAATAAAGATAAAATGTAAATATTAGATGAAAAATTTAAAATGTTGCCTTGGCAACTAAAATTACTGAAACTAAAACTGAAATAAAATACATTTAAGCTGAATAGAAATATATAAAAACGAAAAAAAGACAAAAAATGACTAAAATTAAAATGAAACCTGGAAATTTAAACAAAAGGTAATTTATGAAAATATTAATCCATTCCATAAAAGTTATTAATAATACTAAAACTGATTAACTAAAATTTGTTTTCATTAATTGAAATAAAGATAAAATATAAATATAAATATAAATATTAGATGAAAAATTAGAAATGTTGCCTTGGCAATTAAAATGACAAACTAAAACTGAAATAAAAAGAATATTTTTAAGATAAATTGAAATCTAAAAAAAACTAAAAGTAACAAAAAAGACAAAAGCACAAAAATATTTATACTACAATTATAAAATAAAAACAAATGAAATGAAAATGTAAACAAAACATTAATACTATAACAGTACAAAAACAATTATAAAATAACACTTTTCAAGGTTTTGCGTTATGATTTTATACATTTTGAAAGAAATAAATACTTTTAATGAACAAGGACCGTAAACTGATCAAAAGTGACAGTAAAGACATTTATAATGTTACGAAGATTTCTATTTCAAATAAATGCTGTTCTTTTGAACTTTCTATTCATTAACTAATCCTGAAACAAATCATGGTATTAAACAGCACAACTGTTTTCAACACTGATAATAATCAGAAATGTTTCTTGAGCAGCAAATCAGCATATTAGAATGATTTCTGAAGGATCATGTGACACTGAAGACTGGAGTAATGATGCTGAAAATACAGCTTTGCATCACAGGAATAAATTACATTTTACTATATGTTCACATAGAAAACAGCTATTTGATGTTGTAATAATATTTCACAATATTTCTGTGTTTCTGATCAAAGAAATGCAGCCTTGATGAGAAGATTGTACCTGTGTCTGAGTGGCAGTGAGAGCACCAGCCACAGCGGAGGGAAGAACAGCAAACAGAAGAAGAGCAGCAGGATCTTCCATGAATCCCACTGCAGGCTTCCGTTCCACACGTCCGTCAGGTACGTCTGCACCGCCGGATGGGACACCACGCCTTTCTGCCGGCCCTCGATCAGGCAGTCCAGCACGCTGACCCCACGGTGGTCCAGGGCCCTGAGGATGGGGCCCGCGCCGTGGCCCCCGACTGAGGCGCCGAGGGTCAGGAGGTCAGAGGCCATGAGCTCACAGTGATGCGCGGCGGACTGCAGATCGACAGAGCGCTCCTTCTCTCTGAGAGCGGCCAGAGTCAGAGCTCGCGACAGACGAACACACGTGTCCAGAGGAGCCGGAGAATTAAGAACCAACTCCTCCAGAGCCAGATTATCGTTCATCCGGCCGCACACCATCAGATTGAACACAAACTAGGGGCAAAACACAAAACAAAACATGTTGAAGGATGCACTTTCAATTGGTTTATTTTCAGCAGAACAAGGCACTTATAGCTGTAAATCTTCCTGTGAGTCTCATCTGCTCATTAAGAATGACAACCCTGCCAAAAATAAAAATGTATACAAATAAAATACTGTAAAAATACATTTTGAATTTTTTTTATAAAATTCGCAAACAAAACCAACTAAAACTAACTAGCTCTGAGATAAAATTACAAACCTTGATTTCAAGAAAAAAAAAATATGACAATCATAAGAAGTAAAACAAGAAAGCGGCAAGGGAATAAATGAGTGATCATTCATACAATCAAATCAGCAAAAACAACACACACACACACACACACACACAATATTTTACTTATAGTTTGTTTTATACCAATTATATAATTTAGCAGTAACAACTCTACAATAAGGTTCCATTTGTTAACATTAGTTAACAAACAAAGAAAAATACTAATAAAGCATTTATTAATCTTAGTTAAGATTGATTATGTCTACTACATTATTAAAATCAAAAGTTGAATCTATTAATGCTATTTAATGGACCTGAGCTAACATGAACAGTTGTATTTTTATTAGCTAATGTTAAAAAAGATGAATAAATACTGTAAAAAATGTATTGCTCATTGTTAATGTTAGTTAATGCATTAAATATGGAATTATATATATATATATATATATATATATATATCTCACACACAGTATTCAACATTTAAAGTGGATGAAAACCTTTCATCAAAGTTGTCCTACAACAAAAACAATACCCGTTCTTGTCTTTGGACAACTTTGATGAACTTTTTTGATCCACTTCAGATGTTGAATACTGTGTATATATATATATATCTGTTTGAATGAGAACCATCGGTTCATTTTGTTCAAGTTTTTTATTTTTTTATTTTTTATTTTTTTTCATTTTCACAACAAATAAAACAATTGGTAGTTAAATCATTTGGAATAAACAAACAAACACACACACACACACACACACACACACACACAGGGTTGTATCAGTCAGTACGTTTACATGGACAACAATATTCTGATTTTAACACGATTAAGACAATACTCTGATTAAGAATATACCATGTAAACAGATTTTTGATGACCTTAATCTGGCTAAAGTCATACTCGAAGTAAACACAAATCAAATGAAGACATGCAGAGTATTCCTATTTTAGTCGCATTATTGAAGTGCAGTATAGACATGTACACACCTTAATCACACTATTACCATCGTGTAGGACTTTTCGCCGCATTTTGCGACAGGATACACACACGGCAGTGCTCAACCGTTTGACGGCAAACAAAAGAGCATTGTTTAAACAACGCCATCATCTGTTTGCATGTATAGCATGACATATAATTAACTGCACTTGAAGCTTTCGTAAAATTAAAAATGAAACACCTCGTGGGCTGCACGTCGACATGTAGCGCCGTTTCGCTTCGGGTGTCCTATTTTCAAATCCTGGCTCGCAGACCTTTCCCGATCCCACCCCCATCTCTCTCTCCCACATCGCTTTCTGTCTGTCCTATCAAATGAAAGGCAAAAATGCCAAAAATAAACCTTAAAATAAAAAAAAAAAAAAACAAACACGCAAAACTGTATATGGCACCATAACGAAGACGAACTGTATGTTGAAATTCTGGAGGGAACGTCGGATGGCATCATGTGGAGATGTAATGACGTGTGCCATTAATCGATCTGTGTACTATAACATGTAAAATGGGAACATGAAAGGAATATTCTAAAAGCAACTCATGTAAACATCTTAATCATAATATTGTCTTATTCAGAATAAGGTAAATAATTAGATTACTCCTGTCCATGTAAACGTAGTCAGTGAGTCTGACCTTCTTGTCGTCCAGCAGTCGGAGTGTATTCTTCTCTCGTCTCAGCAGGAAGATGACCGTTTCCTCGTGGTTCTCCTGAGTGGCGTACTGCAGCGGCGTCCATCCGGCACAACATTCGACACACGGCGACGCTCCGCTCTCCACCAGGAACGACACCACCTCCAGACAGCCCGCTTTAGCCGCGTAATGCAGCGCCGTCCAGCCACTCTGAAACACAGACCAAACATACGTCAGCTCTACTGCTCACAGGTGGATCTTTCAATATCTGAGTATAGTATTTATTAATATTTTTATTGTGAAATATTACAATTTAAAATAACAGTTTTTATGTTAATATTTTTTATTTATTCCTGTGATCAAAGCTGAATTTTCAGCAACCTTACTGAGCATAGGAGTCTCTTAATTATTTCAAACTTTTGACCAGAAGAGTATTTATATATACACTAGAATTATTCATATTTTCAAATGATTTAATAGTTTTCATTTTAATTCTACAGTTATTAATTTTCTCATGTGCTTTTGTCATTTTTATTATAATTTTTAAAAAAATATTTCAAATATAATTTTCTACACATCTTTATATTTATTTTAATTTAGTAATTTTAGAATTTACTTATTTTATTTTAATTATTTGCCAAGGCAACATTTCTAATTTTCGCTTACGTATTTTACGTTTTTTCATCTAATTTTTATATTTTATTTCATCAATTCAATTTAGATTTAGCTTTAGATAACAATAACAACACCGCTTCAGTATTTCGGCAAATCTGAGCACAGTTTAAGACACAGCTGAGAAATAATAATTATTAGAATTAATTTTAATCATTTTTTAATTATTATTTTATTTTTCTTTATTATAATTTTTTTATTATTTTTGAAATTTAATTTCAGTATTATTTATATGTGCAATTATAATATTTATTAATATTAGAATTAATTTATTAAAATTAGAATTAGCTTTTATTTTTATATTTTCAGTTTTCATTTAGTTTAATGTGCTCATTTTTATTAGATTTAGAACTTTAACTTACTTTTATTGTATTTATCTTTATTTAAGACAACATCTCAAAAGATTTTTTTTTTTCCATTTAATATTTATATTTTCTTTTTTTAGTTTTAATTAAATACATTTAGTTTTAGTTAACAATAACAGCATAGGAAATCTGAGCACAGGTTGAGACATTAAGATTTCTTTTGAAATTCTAGAGGAGACTAGAGGAAATTCTAGAGGAGATTACAAGGGTCTTTTTCTCAGGTCAAACATCTGAGAAACATGAGAGCAACACAAGCATCCATTCACTCGCCATTTAATCTCTGTGATTTTTCTTTACATGGCAGGTTTCTTCTCACCGTGTCGGTGTGGTTGATCTCTGCTCCCTGTCCCAGCAGGACTCTCACCATGGCCACGTGTCCGTGTGCGGCGGCCAGATGCAGACAGGTGCATCCGCGTTTGTCGGTCAGCTGCAGCAGAGCTCCAGAGCGGCTGAGCAGCAGCCCGACCACAGCCGTGTGTCCGCTCTGAGCCGCCAGATGCAGAGGACTGGAGCCCTGAAACACACGACAGACGGTCAGTACCGCGCTCAAACATCACGCTTCACGCCGCAGCAGGGCTTCTGATTTCTTGCCTGAATGTTTGTTTCAGCGTCGGCCTGAACACCAGGAGAATTCAGCAACAGGCGAACCACGTTCTCATGACCAGACTGAGCCGCCAGGTGCAGAGGAGTGTATCCTGACTGAACACACACAAACAAACAATCAGAAATTATGCACTGATGATTCATATTCACTATATGTACATTGTGGCTTTTGTGGCTTTATAAGCAAAATTACATTAAGATATCAAGACTTATTTTGAGAGAATATATCTTGAATATTCGTTGCACAGCAAAGGTGGCTGAAGTTGCATATACAGAATGAAAAAGTGCAATTATGCACTGTATGGAGGAGATCATAAATTAATTTACTGTACACAGGAAATAATACTGTAGAAATGTTATTATTAATAAAATTTTTTAGTGTTTTCAATATAAAATTATAAATATATAATATTGAATATATTAATTATATCACATATATTATATATTTAATTATATATTTTAATACATATTTAATTATAAATTGATGAATTGCAATATGAATATTTATTAGAATATTATAAACAAATAATATAAAATAAATATAATTTTAATATTTAATATTTTACTGCTGTACTGGGTCTTTATACAGAATTTAGAACAGTTATACAATTTATTTAGAATAAACTACAAAATTTATTCTGTAAAAAGTTCGCTGTATAACTCAGTTGTGAGTTATGAGTTATATTTCACATACACAAAAATTTTAAATAATGGGGAAAAAAAATTAAATTAAACATGAAATGCTAAATATACAATAATAAACTGATTAATAAAAATATCAATAATTATAAATTGTAAATACACTTTTATAATAATATTTGTTTTGATTATTTTATGTTATACAGGATTTGGAGTATAAAGCCTACTTAGAATGAACTTAATTATGTAGAGATTAGTGTTAATTTCGTTAACGAAATCTATGACAAAAAATGTTTGTTGACGAGCTTTTTTCCCATGACGAAAGCGAGATGAAGACGAGACGACAATAAGGTCAATAAACGATAACTATGACTATATCAACATGTAATTTCGTTGACAATAAAAGACGAGACTTAAATGTATTAAAAAAAAATAAAAACTTTCCAAAATCTCTTTTCATATTCGTCAAAAAAAAGAAGACAAAATATTATCGCAGACAGCTGTACACGCCTCTACTGCACGAGCTCTCATGTGTGCGGTTGCCAGATATCAAGAATTCAAATCCCCGAATCAGAGCTTCGCTGTTATAATGGCGTGTTCACACCAGACGCGAATGTAATTATTCGTGCGAGTAGATTACATACAAAGTCAACGCATAGACGCAAATAGAGGTGAATTCGCGCCGGGCGACGCGAATGACGCGAAACGCACGACGCGTTTGCCGCGAACATAAGATATTCGCTTCAATCGCGTCTTCCGCGCAAGTTCAAAAATTTCAACTAGAGAGGAAAATTCGCATGACGCGTTCTCGCGCAAGCCAATCAGCGAAGAGCTTCTTGACACGTCTGGTTGAATCAGACAATGAAAGAGAGCATTATTGTAGCCGTCTGTTATTATATAGGTCTGGAGCATAGAAAACAATTAAAATCAGTTGTAGTGGTAGTTGTATTTTATTAGCATGGCTACAGAGATCTTTGACTAAAATGCTGAGACTTTTAGTCGATTAAAATAAAACAGGAAAAGTTGACTAAATATGATAAAAACTAACAAGGACATTTATCACGGGACTAAGACTAAAACTGAAAATAGCTGACAAAATTAACACTAGTAGAGATGCATTTATTTAGATAAAAAACGGATTTTAAATTTCAGTAAGTTCAATAAACTTTCCCCTTTTTCTTTATTCAAAAAAACTGTACAAAATAATTCGCTTCATTAGAAAGACAACAACAACACTCATGGGTTTGATTCCCAGCAAAAACAAAATGTAAAGCTTCAATGCAAAGCAAGAATCCCCCTAATGAAAAAATGTAATTAAAAATGCCTCATTTGCTAATAGCCATGTTCTGCAGTGGATCTCTGTATCACCTCAGCTAACGGCTGTTGTCCGTTAATTTCGTCTTTGCCGCTGTTGGTGGGGAATTCGCTGCGTATTGTAGCTGGAACTTTAGTCAGGATTTCTCTCACAAAGTCCACCTGTCCGAACCGGGCTGCCACGTGCAGAGCCGTTAAACCTGTCTACACAAACAGACAGGCACACACAGACGGTTCACTGAAACGTTACAGCACAGTGTTGTTCTGCTTAACCTTTATAAGGTCATGTGTTCACATGAAGCACCTTGGAGCTCTGGATCTTCAGTGAAACGCTGCCTTTCAGCACCTCCAGAATATGAGTGTGTCCATTCTTGGCAGCCAAATGTATGGCCGTCATGCCCTCCTGAATGGGTCAAAGGTCAATGTACAGGTTGCACTGTTAGAAATGATCATGTTAAAATGTTCTTCATCACATTTTGTCTAACTCACGGCGTCCTCCTCCGTCACTGATGCTCCAGCGTCCAGAAGAACTTTCGCCACCTCCGTATGACCGCCAGCAGCAGCCAAATGCAGCGGACACAAACCGTTAGCCTGCCCAGTTACAAAGATCAAAAGATATACAGGGTATTATATAAAACATTTCTCATTTTAATGTAGCTTCGTGAACTTAATGAAACAAAACCGAAATAAAATTAATAAACACTATATAGATATTCAAAAAAATATAACCATAACCTGAAATATTATATAAAATATTTTTATTAAATAAAATTAAATAAAATATTATATATTGAAATAAAATATATATAATATACTAATTCTAATGGTTTAATGCTAAATAGCCTATTATTAATGAAGGCCAGTAGTGATACCAATACTGCTACTGATGTCTCTATTAAATGGATTTTAGCCATTAATTATATCCATTTAACATTACAGTATAGTTGAATCAGTGTTAATTTCGTCAACGAAGACGATGACGAAAAATATTCGTTAACGAACATTTTCTCTGTGACGAAGACGAGCTAAAACTAATATCTGATGATAAAAACTATGACGACATTTATGTCGCATCTTCGTTAACAAGACGAGACGGGACTAGAATGTTATTTGAGGACTACCGGACATTCAAAATACTTCCTATAGGCTAAGTTAACTGTCTTGTCTTTCAAAATGTGCATCCCTGTCATTGGATTGCAGTCGGATAAGGGCATATCTAGTCTCAGTCTGGCAGCCGCAGTGGACAGATAGGCTACCAAAACGCGAGCTAGAGATCTGAAACAATGGCCTCAGGTTAGAGATAGGCTGACCAGACGTCTCGTTTTTTCCCGGGAATCACAATTCGTTGTTGATTAACAGAAAGTTAGTGAAGGCAGGATAGGCGGATCGCGCTGGTAGAAGCACTCTCTCTCGGGCACGCTCCACTTCTTCAGTTCTCACACAGCGCGCGATCAGTTCTCAGTGCTCAAATACAAACACAGCAGTCCAAATGTCTATCGAGTATCTCACGTTAATACAGTCGGTTATGGCTTAAGTGACCGTAAACAGGTAGGTGAAAACTGAATGTGTGTCAGTATTACATTCATGCCTTCCATCTTAAATGGACAGCATTCCTAATTAAATATCTATCTGTGTCATTAATGTTGTGATGTTAAATAAATGTACACATGTTAAGTAAACCTGCTGTGTCTGAAAAATGAGTTTAATTTGTATCTCTACCCAAAAATGAAAGTCATCATTTATTCCAGTTTTTCCAAATTCAATCCTTGATTCAAATTTCTCATGAGCTTAATAGATTTGGTCTAAAGAGAGAATTAATGACTATTTCTGTTTGAAGTCTACATATAAAATAGTTACCTAAATAAATGTTGGTAACTGCAGTCTGACTAAAAGTAATGACTAAAAGTTGACAAAAATGCAATGACTTTTTGTCAACTAAAACCAGACTAAAACTATGAAAGACTCAAATGACTAAAATGTGACTAAGACTATTAAGCATTTTCGTCTCAAAACTAAGACTAAATCAAAAATGCCTGTCAAAATTAACACCGAGTTGAATAATTGAAAGCTATTATTTAATTAATAATTATATATATATATAAATAATTATTATGTGCATGTGCATGTATATATAATTAATTATATATTTAAGTTTAAAAATGACATATTTCAACATTTATACAAAATTTATACAACATTTATACATTTATACAATTATCAATTAACAATTATCAAAAAAGTTTTGTTATAAAAAAATAAAATAAGAGTTAACTATAAAATAATAAAAGTAATATCCCAAGGAAACATTTTCCTTTTTTTTTTTTAGTTTAAGTATAAGTATTTAAAATGGCTAAAACTGAAATCAAAATGAATAAAAAACTTGATTGATGCTAGGTTTAAAATTCTAACTCTAATTCTCATTCTTGTTTGTTTGTTTCAGATATTTGATTAAATCTAATTTAAAATTAAATTCTGGTATTTCTGTTCACTGGCTCAGGTATTTGCATTATATTTGCAGTTCTGTTGTTACTGCAACTAATATGCAATAAGTATACTCATGAGAATATACTGTTTCTAATAAAAAATTAAGTAAAAAAAACTATATAGATATATTACTATTAAAAACTATATTAATAAAAACTTTATTTTTTATTTTTGTTACGAAATCGAAATCGAAAATGAAAGTAGAAAACATAAAAATAAGCATCAAAATGTTAATAATAGTATCTGAATGATAGTAAAATAGTAAAAGATGAAATGACCTTGTTGTTGAGTGTGACTGGTCCTCTTTGATTGAACAGGAGCAGTTCTTTAATGACGGCCACACTGCCTTTAGCCGCAGCGATGTGTGTGCAGGTCGCTCCCTCCATGTTAGCTAGCATGGCTAATTCAGGCCGCTGCCTCAGAAACAGCTTCACCACCTCAGAGTGATCGTTCTCCGCCGCCAGATGAAGAGGAGTCTGACCGCGCTGAAACAACACACACCATACACCACTAGATGAGCCATGATGGCAAGATTACTGTTATTATTGTCAGGATTCTGTCAGTTATAAAGAGAAGTGGGCATTGGAAAAACAGGACTTCAAGAATTCAAGTAGCACATTTCTTTCAAAATATTTAAACATTTTGAGAATATATATATATATATATATATATATATATATATATATATATATATATATATATATATAGAAAAGCTGCAAGTGCAGTAGCATATACACCACGAAAAGGTTCATTTACATAACTATAATAGAAAAAAATACTAAATTATTTAAATATGAAATTATTAATATACAATCATGATTTAATTCAAATATGAATAATTATGAGTTAATGTAATAGAAATATGTATATAATATTTATTTTTAATATTTTACTATGTCTTTATGCATAATTTTCAGCAGTTATAGAATAAACTTGGCTATGTAAAGATTTATTATTTAATAAATATTATTTGTCATTTATTTAGATGATTTATTTCAAGTTCAATATTTTAATTCCAAGTTCAATAACACAAAATGGCAGGATGATGATGATGATAATAATAATAATAATAATAATAATAAATATTATTATTATTAATAATAATATTGGGGTTCCGTCAGCTATAGTTATAAAGTTATAAAGAAAAAAATATAGAGAATATTTTTTTTGTGTTTTACCTCAAATGTTTTATAAACAGGTTTTATTATTACATGGGAACTTAAAATTAAAATTATATTTCACTTTGCAATAAATTCTCATTTGTTCACATTAGATAATATATTAGCTAACATGAACTACCAATGAGGAATATATTTTTACAACATTTATTAATCTTCACGTTAATGTTAATAAAAACTGTTTGTTGTTGTTGTTTTAAATTTAAGTTCACTGTGTATTAATGATTGTTAAGAGATACACATTTTTATTTTAAAAATGTATTAGTAAATGCTGAAATTCTGAAATAACTGATATAAATAACTGATAGATGGTAAAAAAGATTTCACAAATTAGGCTGATTAATCTAAGCTTTGGATCACAGTGAAGTCAATAAAAAAAGGTTCAAAATTTTGATGGATTTGAGATGTTATCTGAATCCACAAATGAAGAATTTCACAATATATTATTTATTGAAAGTGTTTCTGTGTGATTACACTCACAGTATCTGTGGCAGTGATGTCAGCTTTCAGGTTTAACAGGCTGCTGCAAACGTCCAGCTGTCCGCTGATGGCTGCCAAATGCAGAGGCGTCTGCTTTCTCTGTGAAAACAAGCCGTTTAGTTTCCTTTCTCTGGGTCTAAGATCATATTATATCATCACAAAACCCTTCTGCGGCTCTTACCAGAGACAGAGCATCAACGCTAGCCTGATGGGTCTCCACCAGCAGCCTGACGAGCCGCGCCGAGCCGCTCTGAGCGCTGAGGTGCAGAGGCGTCAGGCCCAGTTTGGTCTTGGCGTTCACAAAGGCCTTATGGGCCAGCAGGATGTCCACAATGTCTTGATGACCTTGTTCTGCAGCCAGATGAATGGCGGCCTTCCCCTCCTGATGATATTCCATATAAATCCACAATTCATTATTTCTGAAGCGATTCTTCAGGACACAGACTCTTTTATGGATTCAGATCCATAAGAACCTACAACTGAAAGTCTCAAAATAAAATGCTATTATGCCACAAAACTGCATATAAAGTTTAGAAACTCACAAACACTAAAAGAATCATTATGCGTGTTCTTTAGTATTGTGTAAAAAAACAAACTTTATTTATTTATTTTTTTACAGTACATAAAGATAATTGGAGTACGTTTTACAAGAAAATTCTATTTCAAAATACTTCAAAATGTCACAATGTGTTACTTCTGTGTAATTGTGAAATTTACTAGCAATTTTACTAGCAGTTAAAACTGTTTCTACGATTTTTCTTGCAAATATGTTACTTCTAAAACAAGTTTTTTGAAATAGCCATGTACATACCATGGTAAATGAATGCAGCAATTGTTCTGAAATAATTGTACTAAAATTTACATTTATATTTAGTCATTTATCAGATGCTTTTATCTAAAGCAGCTTACAGGAGGACAATAGAAGCGATCAAAACCAACAAAAGAGCAATATATAAGTGAAAATACTTATATTTATATTTTATAATATAATATTTACATTTGTGAAAATATAGTTTAATACTTACATTTTTTAAAATAAATATTAATTCATTTAAATTCTTTAAAATACTAAAATAATAAAAAATATATATGAAATGAATTATTATTATTAATAAATGTTATTAATTTTATTAAAATTCATATGACAGACTTATTATTATTATTATTATTATTATTATTAGGGTTCTGTCAGCTAAAGAATAAATTTTTTTTTCATTTTAGTTAATATTTTAGTGCTGAAATTTACATTAATTAGACTAATAAATGCAGTAAAACTATTGTTAATTAAAAATGTATAAATAAATAACATGCAATCAAATAAATGAGACAAAACAAATTAAAGCTAAACAGAAATATTGGGTAAAAAACAATATCTAATAAAAATGACAAAAGCACATAACAATATTATCAAAACTTGAACTAAAAGTAAAATTAAAAGTGAAATATAAAGATAAAAACTAATTCACAACATAAATAAATACTTTAACAGTATATAAATAGCACTGATCCGCTTCAGTGATTAATCGTCTCACTGACCTCATCAAACACATCCACTCTGGCATTGTTCTGCAGCAGGATCTTCACGACCTCTGTGTGACCCTGCTCTGCGGCCAACAGCAGCGGAGACCAGCCGTTCTGTAACACACACATGAACACACGCACACACTCAAACACTGATGGACCAAACTGCTTACAGTGGAGCTGAAAGCATCCCGGGTTATTATTGTTAACTAAATCTAAAACTGAAAAATTTAAATACATTTTTGTTAAATAGAGTTTTTTTTAAATGAAGCTAAAATAAAAAAAATAAATAAATAAAATAAAATAAAATATTGGATGAGAAACTTAAATGGAAATTAGATATGTTGCCCTGAAAACTAAGTGAAATAATTTTAAAAATAAGCATTACAATTACTAACTGTAAACTGAAATTGAACTAAAAGTAAACAAAAATAAAATTAAACCTAAAAATAGATAAAATATAAATGAATTAAATAGTAGAAATTAAAAAAAAAAAAAAATATTATTATTAGAGTTATTATTGTTAACTCAACCTAAAACTACTAAAGCATTTTTGTTAACTGATATAAAGCTAAAACAAATGAAAAGAAAATACAAGTATAAGAATATAAATATAGAAAATATAAATATTAGATGAAAACTAAATAAATTAGATATGCTGCCTTGGTAACTAACTGAAATAATGTTAAGTTGAAGCACTAAAATTACTAACTGGAAAAAAATAAATAACTAAAATAGAACTAAAACAAAAATTAAAATAAAACCTACAAAAACAAAATAAAAATTAATTCTAAATAGTTACATTTAAAAAAAAAAGACAAACGCGCATAACAAAATTACTTAAACTAAAATTAAAAAAAAATAAAATAAAAAATACAACCTAATTCAAAATATTTAAAAAAAAAAATCTATTATAGTATATAACTAAAAAAAATTATTAGTGTTTTGAGAACGTCATCTTTAAAAATAAAGTAAAAATAATGTTACCAACTCAACTGAAACAAGAAGTTGTTTTTTAAAATCACTTTCTTAATTTCTTAAGCACATTTTTGCGTGTTCTATAAGATGGTCATATGCATTTTTAAAGAATGGGTAAAGTACAAGGAAAGAAATCATTTGAGTCTATTCAGCTGTAGTAATTGTCAGATCACTCTGAGATCTTTCTGAGGCAGATCTCTTGTTCATTGTTGATTTGTACCTTGTCGTGTTTGTTGATGGCGGCCTGGAGCTGGTTGGAGGGGACGTTACTGAGCATCTCCTGAAGAACAGCAGTGTTTCCCACCCTGGCGCTGTAATGAAGAGGCGTCTCTCCGCTCTGAATAAAAAACAGGTTCAGAATATGTAGAATATTTTCATTAATCTTGAATCAATAAAATACATAGACTTATGCCTATTCATAAGAGAAAACTTATTCTACTATTATCTGCTATTATTAATCTGACTGTGTGTAGTAACTGTGTGCTAAGGACTGCAGTGAGCCTAGAACCGAGTGAACTATTTAAAGCTTGAAAAACACTCATATATGGAAAGAATCTGTTCAGGACCTAGAAATGCATGCATGACAGCTATTGATCATCCTTCAAGAACTCATATATGGTAAAAGATACCTGTCCAAATACACAACAGTGCATATGTGACCCTGGACCACAAAACCAGTCATAAGTGTCAAGTTTTTTGAAATTGAGATTTTTACATCATCTGAAAGCGGTAGGATAGGTTTGTTAGGATAGGACAATATTTGGCCGAGATACAACTATTCGAAAATCTGGAATCTGAGGGTGCAAAAAAAAAATCTAAATACTGAGAAAATCGCCTTTAAAGTTGTCCAGATGTAGTTCTTAGCAATGCATATTACTAATCAAAAATTAAGTTCTGATATATTTACGGTAGGAAATTTACAAAATATCTTCATGGAACATGATCTTTACTTAATATCCTAATGATTTTTGGCATAAAAGAAAAATGGATAATTTTGACCCATACAATGTATTTTTGGCTATTGCTACAAATACACCCCAGCGACTTAAGACTGCTTTTGTGCTCCAGGGTCACATTTATGGAATGCTGTGAACAACTTCAGGATGTATACATGTGTGTTTGAGACGAGACTCTGGAGTGGTGTTTGCAAACATTACTCGGCCTTGTTAACTTGTTAATAAAGGTCTATCTGGCATCAAAACCTCTTCAGAGCAATTTATTTTGATCAAGGAAAATTCTACAACAAATATCAGCTTACTGGTCAGTTTCCAGTAAAAATGTGTGTTATCAAACAGCACCTGTTGCGTGACAGTGGTGACATCAGCATGATGCTCCATCAGGATCTTAATGATGCAGGCGTCCTCATCCGGCTGATGAAGGGCGTCGCTCCTGAGCTCAGCTGCCAGGTGCAGCGGCGTCTCGCCCTTCTGCAGGGGGCGCCAAACACAAGCAAACATGCTGGGTTTTGTCTGGTGCTTTTGTAGTTTATCATGTCGTTCTCATTGATCTGTGAGTCTGACCTGGTTCCCTTCACGCACACAGAGCTCCGCCTCCTGACGGCTCCTCTCATTGGTCAGAGAGTTTAAAATCTCCTCCACCAGGTGAGCGTGACAGTGACGCACCGCAACGTGGAGAGGGTTTTCACCAACCTCAACAAAACAATAATAATACAGATTTACATTTAGATAATACTGATATAGAATTACAAACAGTGACGGAAAATAAATACAAATCAATCAATCAATCAATCAATCAATCAGTCAATCAATCAATCAATCAATCTTAGTAAAAAATAGTCTTTAATAAATTGATTGAATTAATAAATAAATAAATAAATAAATAAATATATATATAAAAAAAATATATATATACAGAATGCAGCACAAAAATAAAAAATATAAATAACTCCAACAAGACATTTTAATTAGATACATAAATAATAATAAAAAAAGAATAACTCTTAGTATGGCTTTTTTAAGTTGGGGTTTGAAAAATAAAATATAAAGAATAAAAAAAATTATAAATATAAATTATATAAATATAAATATAAATTATAATACAGGATATTTAAAAATAAATATATGAACAAATAAAACATAAAATACATTTTAGTATGGCTTTTTTTAAAAGGGGGTTGAATTAAAAAATATAAACAAAATATAAGAAATACAATACAAAAATATAAAATTTAAAGAAATTTCAAACAGGACATTTAAAATAAATAAATAAATAAATCTATCTGTCTTATGGCTTTTTTTAAAATTGGGGGCTGAATTAATAAATATTAAAGAATACAACACAAAAATACAAAATATAAATAACTTTACTTATAAATAAATTTACTAAATAAAGAAAGAAAGAAAGAAATACATGTTAGTATGTAAACAAAATTATACAGAATACAACAAAATACAACACAAAAATATAACAAAGAAATTTCAAACAGGACATAAATAAGTAAATAAACAAATAAATAAATAAATAATATTAAAGAATACAATACAAAAATTAAAAATGTAAATAACTTTTGAACAGGAAACTTTTTACTAAATAAATAAACAAATAAATACGTTTTAGTAAGGCTTTTTTAAAGTTGGGCTTGAAATAATAAATATAAATATAAACTAAATATAAATAATGAATTACAAAAATTCAAAATACAGTACATTTTTATAAATTTTTATTGTTTCTTAACACAGATATATGTATGAATTAACATTAGTTAATGCAATTGTTAACATAAACCATGAACAGCACTTTTCCAGCATTTATTAATCTTGTTTAATGTTAATTTTGACATATTCTAATACATTTTTAACATTAAAAACTGCATAAGTTAACATTAGTTAATGCATAAAATAAAAATATTTTATTAGAAATATTAAAATAATAAATATTAATAAGTACTATAAGATTAGAAGTTATATAAGATAACATTTTATAAAATTTATTTTTGTTGTTGTTGTGTCTCACCTTAAAATGCAGTATTTCTCCAGGACAGATGTTTAATAAAGTACCTTAGATTTCCAGGTCACGTCTCCACCCTCCTGGATCAGCGCTCGTATCATCTGCAGAGCGCCGTGACGCGCGGCTACATGCATAGCGGTCTCTCCGTTCTGATCAGAGAGGGAAACGCTGTTTTAATGGCAGGTTTACTTTCGTTAAACACTGTGAACCTGTGTCGCCCCCTTCTGACCGACCTCCTGCTCTGCGTTCACATCAGCTCCGCTCTTCAGAAGCATTTCAGCCGCCCGCTCACCTTCCTTCACTCTCGCTGCGATGTGCAGAGGGGTTTCCTTCGCCTTTATAGACGACACACACATCAACCAAAGGTTTGCTTTCATTCACTGTAAAATTTCAGAAACCGATAAAAAAGTGTTTTTTCACACTTTGTGAAACAGCTATTATTTGCAGAATGATGCAGCCTAAACTTCAAAAAAACCTTCAAGTGTTTTCCTTTTCCGTTCCATGGAAAATATAAAAACATGCAGGTGCGAAAATAATTATTCAATTCATTTGTTAACAATGAACGACACTTCTAAAGTGTATATTAATTTCAGTTAATGTTAATTTCAATATTTACTAATAATAGAATCATTGAGATACTATTTTGTTTTTATTAATATTTTTAATTAGCTTTTATTTTTATATTTTCTGTTTTCATTTTTGTATCAAGTAATTCTGTTTTGTGCTTTTGTCATTTTATTATTATATGTTTTAAATGTTTATATATATATATATATATATATATATATATTTTTCAATTTAGAATTTTTATTTCATTTTAGTAATTAGTATTACATTTTTATTTAGTTTTTTAAATATATTGTTGTTCTGTTAACATTTATTTCATTTTAAGTACCAAGATTTTTATGTTTAAATAGTGTTTATAATTAATTTCAGTTTTAGTCATTTTAGTACATCAATTATTTTTTAAAATATTTTGTCTTAAATTTTATATTAAATTTTATTTCAGTTAATGTTTATTTTATTTCGAGTAACAAAATACTTTTATGGTTTAGTTTTTCGGTTTAGTATTTTTTTTTCTTCATGTGTCTACATAATGTTTATTCATTTTAATTTCAGTTTTAGTTTCAGTTATTTTAGCAGTTAAGCTATATTAAGAGATGTTGTATTGGCAACTGACTGAAATAATAACTCTGACTAAAATCAAAAGTTGTAGTTGTAAATATTACTTAATGGATCTAAGCTAATGCGAACTAACAACGAACAGTTAATATACAGATACTGTAACAAATGTATCATTGTAAGTTAATGCATGAACTAATGGGGCCTTATTGTAAAGCACTACCTCTTTTTCTTTAAAATTAGTTGAGATTATCCTTTTAAATAACACCTCTGATGGAAATGTCTTCATGATAATTCAGATCCGTGCAGGTTTTTTACCTTTCCTCCTCTGAGCTGCACATTTGCCCCGAATCCCAGCAGCATCTGCACCACCTGCGGCTTGCAGTTCTCCACCGCGATGTGAAGCGCAGTCTGGCCGTCTTTAGCCGTGGCGTCCACATGCGCCCCCTTCTGGAGCAGAGCCTTCACTACAGCCGTGTGGCCTCTCTTAGCCGCGGCGTGAAGACAAACTGCCCCTGACTGCACAACATCACACAGCATCCAACACATTATAGAAATAAGCTTAGTCACAACCAATCCTGAAAACAAGATCTAAACAGAAGGGCTGGGAATCGATTCGGTAACACTTTACAATACGGGTGCACAAATAGGCATTAAATAATGCTTAACTAATGCACAGATAATCAATTAACGTATAACTCGTGAAGTACTAAACCATTTATTAATGATTATTGCATCAGAAACTAATGAACATTCTATATGATTCATAGATTAAGTAATAAATAAATTGTTATTAGTTAATTGTGTCATAAAGTATTAATTCCCTATTAACATATTATATTAACTAATGAAGTACATTCATATGTTAATTACCACAGGCCATGCCTTTCAGCTTCCAGTTGTCTGCTTTAATTAAACATTAGCTAATGATTTGCAAAGGTATCATTATGTTATGACTTTACTTGTTGAGGCACAGGACTATCAACTAATATATCATTGTGATTATGGATTTTGAATTAGTTAGTCATGTGCCTCAACAAGTAATGCAATTGTTACAAGTAATGCAAAAGTAGGATGCAATTGTTAGAAACTACTTTTGACTGGTTCATTGTGTCACTGTAATTAATATACAGTGATAATTACAATATATGCAATATTTTGTACGTTACACTATATTCTAAAATGCAAATTTTACTTTTAATTTTTTTTTAAATTTTCAATTATTTTTTCAATTATTTTTTTTAGAATTAAATACATATATTTTTGCTTGATACTGACAGTTGTTTTGGGGATTATTTTATGGAGACAAAATAAAAAAAAGTTATTAGCTTTTTTTATTAAGGTGTTTTTTTCTATTTTTTACCTTTTGTTTGTAATTTTTTATTTTATCTACTTTTTCACTGTAATGCTTAAGCAAATTAAGAGAAAATATAAATAATTATGCATATACACTACCATGATTACAATGTTGTATGATATGACCAGTTCTACTGTCAGGAATCTGGTCCATGCACTTCTGGACAATCACCACCAGAGGTCACCCACTCACAGCATGGACTCTTGCACCACACTACCGTTGCTTGTCACCCACGGACTACAGTTCCCATAATCCATTGCACTGATGACACAGCTGATTACACTGATCACACACAGCTGATTCTCATTCACAC
>JAFVLL020002120.1:0-35421 GCA_021397915.2 Tor tambroides
TTTTTTTTCTTTTTTTTTTTCATTAAAGGGATAGTCTACCTAAAAAGAAATTATCATTTATTTCTATTTTTATAATTTTTTTGTTTTATTTATCATTACTTATCCTGTTTTAATTTCTATATTTTGTTATGCGTTATATGTATATTATTAATTTTTTCTTCTTTTATTATTATAAAATGGGTCCCATCTTCAATCTTTTTACTTTATCCATTTTTGATGTTCACTATAAAGCATTTTAAGCTGCGTTTCTTGTACGAAAGGTGCTATACAAACAAAATGTATTGTCATATTTCATTGTCGTTTCAAACCTGTATGACTTGCTTTTTTCTTCCTTTTTCTTTCTTCAAACAACATTGGACCCCATTGATTTTCTTCACTCGAGACCCCTGAAAACACATGAGACATTTTTCAAGATATCTTCTTTTTGTTCCACAGAATTAAAGCAAGTCATACTTGTTTGTAATGACATGAGGGTGAGTAAATGATGACAAATTTTTCATTTTTGGCTGAACCATCTCTTTAAGATCATACATGAAAGCATGATGCCTAAAAAGAAGTTTTATTACAGGAAATGAACCTGCGTTGAATTAGCTTGACCCCAATGTAAGGACATTTCATATTCTTCATAAAATCTCAGGCTTTCATAATGTTATTCATACCTCAGCATGCAAGTACGATTTTACAGCATTATAAATTTTGGCCCAGTCTCAAATTTATCAGCCGTCACTCACACACACATACGCAGTCCAATCACCACTTTTCTTTTTCTCATGAATGGAGAGGGTAATGTTATGTAAAAGAAGGGAAGAAAGAAAGAGTGGGTGAAGGGTGAAAAAATCAACACTTGTATAAATTTGTCAGTCAAAGTTTTCAGGGCGGATCCAGCTGACAGTTTGGACCGGAGTGTGTTCTTGATAAAGGCAGCGGTGCTTGATGGGAACCATATGCTGGCCCTCTGAATCAATGAACCGTAAAGTTTAATGGAGAACCTCCAGGGTGACCCTGGCCATATCCAGGTGAAGTTCTCTGTATAATGATATATAGGGAGGGTCCGGGAGTGTGTCTCCTTTTCTAAGTGATCCATCTCTCCCACTGCCATTAGCGATAGGAGCTTAAAGTGGCCCATTGGAAAGGAAAATAGGTGCTGTCCTCTGTTTGATGTGTGGAAGTGTCACTTAAAAATGTTGGTCTGTTATCTGTGAAGTCATTTTGTAATGTCGATTCAGAGGTCATGCCATGTTCAAGTGCTCTGATGTGCTGATGCTTATTTTAAAGGAGGAGGTTTTGGACGTTTATCGCTGAAATGGATCTGGAGTTGTTCATGAAAGAGTGTTTTACTGTGTAAGAGAGGATTCGCCGCTCTGTTCATCTCGTCTACTGGCTCTTGGAGAAGTGCGAAGGAACTGAGTCTCGAATACACGCTCTTCGTGCCATCATGGAAGACTTCCTCACAAGTACCAAAATGTGAACTTGTACGCTAAAGGTGAAAGTTGCTTCACAACACTCCGAGGAGCAATCAGAACAATTGAGAGCAATGATTCTGCTCTCAGAGACGGCCAACTTTCGGCCTATTTGTGATGCGATTGATCCGAAGCCAAAAGTGAAGTGCGTGATTGTGTAGCTCTGGATGTACTGAAGAACAACTGGCAATGATTAGCATGATCTCCTCGTAGGACGACCAGTCGGTCAGCGAGAGCGTTGGACTCGCAGTGCCCGGAGCTGGAGACGTCCCTCTTTCAGCGCCTGATCTGTTTCGCTGCAAGGGCGCCTTGTTGGGAGTGCAGGATATGGATGTTGTTTTCTAGGCCTCTGCAGGCTTGAGAAACACTAAACAGAATCAGGACCGGGGTCATACAAGTTCTTTGATTTCCTCGTCTTTCTTCACCAAGAGGGATGCTGGTGTTTGGTTATTATAAAGGGAAATTTGACACCTTTCATGGAGTCGTTGTTGTCCGGCCACGTGATGCAAGTGAACAAATGGTCTTGTGGTTTGAAGGACTGTGGGATACAGACATTCCAATGCATTTAGTTTTCAAGGGCAATGTTTTCCTATGCTATTTTTGTCGCTTTTGACTAGAGTGCATCCGTACAGTGGTATCAGTGCTGATTTTTAAATAGTCAGGGAATCAGCGTGGGACAGACGCAAATTTCATGATGTATGTTACTGAAAAAACAACATAAAAGCATTCATGATCACTTTTTTTGTGGTTTGCATGTCTGTGTTTAAAATTTACAAGAATATTGACTAAACATTCCAGCTGGAACTACTGAAAATGTTTCTAATGCATAGTCCTGTTTATTTTATTTTATTTATTTATTTTTTTAAAAAATAGGGCAGTGGTGGCCTAATGGATAGAGAGTTGGACTTGTAACCCGAAGGTCGTGGGTTTGAGTCTCAGGTCCGGCAGGGATTGTAGGTGGGGGGAGTGAATAACCAGCACTCTCTCCACTCTCAATACCACGACTGAGGTGAGACCCTTGAGCAAGGCACCGAACCCCCCAACTGCTCCCCGGGCGCCGCAGCATTGGCTGCCCACTGCTCCGGGTAGTGTGTTCACTACTGTGTGTGTGCACTTGGATGGGTTAAATGGAGAGGACAAATTCCGAGTATGGGTCACCATACTTGGCCACAAACCACTTCCCTTTCCCTTCCCCTTTTTAATTTTTTTTTTTTTTTTCACATCCACTGCCTTTCAAAGAGGAACATAACTTAGGCCCTAAGTTAAAAAGCTCTTCATTAACTTTTTGCATGCACAATTTTTCCCCCAACCCTGTTCTTTTGTGTTCCACAGAAGAAAGTTTTTTTTTTTTTATGTTGTTTTGTTGTTGTTGTTTTGATATTGCAAAAAATTATTTTGATTATGACTTTGATTTTTTTAATTAATATCAAAGTAGTAGTTTAGTTTAGTTTAGTTTAGTTTGTAGGCACATTTTTTTTTCCAAATGTTCTTTTGTGTTCCACATGAGAAAATCTTTTTTTTTTATTGATTTTTTTTTTTTATTGATTTTAAATTGGTGTTTTTTTTCATTAATATCAAAGTATTTATTTTATTTTATTTTATTTTATTTTATTTTATTTTATTTTATTTTATTTTATTTTATTTTCACATTCTCTGCCTTAAAGAGGAACATAAATTGAGCCCTAATTAAAAAAAAAGCTTAATGCTCATGAACATTTTTTATTTATTATTTTTATTTATTTATTTATTTATTTATTTATTTATTTATTTATTTATTTATATTGTTAAAAAATGATTTTGATTATAATTTTGAATTGATTTTTTTATTAATATCAAATAATTCTTGTATATTGAGAAACAGTCAATAAAGAACATTTTTCAGGAAAATGGGACATAGGTAGAAAACAATCCCCTGCCTTCTAAAGAGAAAAAGAAATTAAGCCCCAATTAAAAAGCTCTTCGTTAACTTGTCTGAGCCGTCAAGATTTGTTTTCCTTGTGTATTCATTCTTCATCCTGAGGGCCAGTGTGGCTCCAGTTCTGTCCTGCCTGAGACCCACTAAATATCAGTCTTAAGTGCTCTACAAATCCTGTTTCAGCATCTCAAGGCCGCTGACAGCCACGCCAAATGTACATTTCTTCGGAGGAGGAGGGAAGGAAAAAGAGCTGTGGTTTTCAGGCTTTTGACCAAGAGCATCTGCTGCTGATCTGCTTTTATTTTCCTCATTAAACTTGCTGCTCGTGCACAGAAATGGCTGCTGCTGTGTATTAGCTATTCCTGCCCGAGAGGCAGTGCCCACAAATCAGTCCGTGAGAGGATTCCGAGCCAGAACTGGTTATCACCTCCATTAAACTTTCAGCAGCCATTTAAGAGCTTTTGGAAAAACTGTAGATCAAAAAAATGACACATGCTGGTGATGATCGTCGTGCCCTCCGGCTTTGGTGTGACTGTTTTTCACACG
Organism: Tor tambroides; assembly: GCA_021397915.2. Lineage (NCBI taxonomy): Eukaryota > Metazoa > Chordata > Actinopteri > Cypriniformes > Cyprinidae > Tor > Tor tambroides. Next base: position 3,922 of record JAFVLL020002120.1, read on the forward strand.
CTCTGATTTTCCATGCAGACTAGCAAATTGCGGATGAAGCGCATAGCCATTGTGTCTGAAGAGCATTCTGGGAAAAAGCAGCAGATACTCAATAACGCTCTTCCTTCACGCACAGGGCCTTCCAAGCACCCAGCTGAGCCGAAGTCTTTAAGATTCTGCCCGAGTCTCATGCATCTTAATACATCTGTCAGGTCTTGTCAGGCTGTCTATGACAAGGTGGATCTTCCAGGCAGTAAAGTGCAATAATGTTCTGTAATTTCCCACATCCTCCTCTAATCTTAGCTAATGAAATTGTCATCCGACACCGTGTTTGAAGAGGACTCGGGAAAGCGGCGCTCTGTAATTGACTGGCTGCAGCAGTCATCCCCAGACTCACATCTATCATATAATCTAGTTATTGCACTCGAAGAAAAAAAGACAATGTTTCGCTGTTTCATTGCTTTTTTCTATGAAAGCGTCTCAGTAAATAAATTAGCCAAGCCAATATTGCGGCATTTATCTGTTCTGTGCGACGGATTTATGTGCATTACGGAATAATGTTTTGACTGCCGATAAGAGTGATGCGGAATTCTGCTGAAAGCTACAATGTTGTGCTTTCTGTGATACGTAAACCAAACTTTCTTAATATCGTATACTGAGATAATAGCATTTTCCAAATCTTAAATAAACGATACCGAGCAGAAGCCTGTCTTGCATCAAGCCGTAATGTGATTTATAAATATTAAAGAAGGGTTCGTTTAAGAGTCAGTATTTCACTTTTCAACTCATGAGGTAAAATAAAAAGTTAATGCATGTAATTAATTAACCATTTCTAATGCAGCTGATTTTTTTTTACACATTAAATTCATTTGACATTCATATTGTTTTATTTGTCCTATATCGTTTCTAGAAATCCACTGGAGCTGTAGCGAAAGTGCCACCTGATTATCAGTTAACTTACATGATGAAAGACCATCTTTGTGAGTAATTTATTTTTAAAGCAAAGTCAGACTGAACATTTATCTATCTATAAGCATATTATTATTATTGCCAAACTTAATTTGACCCTCTGCAGGGAGCTTGATTGACAGGTGATCTGACCAGTCATAACGGTGAATCTGCCATTTTGTCCGACAAACAAATCAGACAGGAGAGTAGATTAATTTTGGTGGACTTAAACTTGAAAAATGGCATGTATTGATGTCTTTCCGCAGTTGAAATAAAATACCTTCTGATGTTCATTCATGTTTATTTCATGCTATAACTAGTAAAGAGGAAGAAATGATCGGTTCACGTGCCATTTGAACTGAGGCGCTACAGTGATCTGTCACGACACATTAAAGAGCGGTATTTATTGTTGGAATTTGTTTTAAAAAATGACAAAATTTGCAAAATGACACTTTGTTTCATACCAAAAGTAACATGTAAAAGAAAAAAGTAAAGTAAAAGAAATTGCTTGTTAAAGTCACAATTATTCCCAAAAAACGGCAAGTAACACGGAATTAAATGCGAAATTTTGAAGTAGAAAGACTGAAATTGTAACGTTCAAAATGATTTTTTACAGTGTATCATTTTGTTTCTTTACATAAAAACAAATAAAATCTCAAAATAGTCTTATCAAATTGTCTTGAGGCTTGTTTTGAGTGACTGCGGGTTAAAAGGTCAGTCAACGTAAGGTTATTACTCAACCTTTTGGGAGAGTGGTTGAGGATCACTCTTTATTGAGAAAGCGTTCTCTGCGGACAGGCTCTAAGATAAGACAGTGATTTATGCTATAAAGAGAGAGAAAGCACAGGCGTGCAGCCGCTCTACACATGTGCTCTGCGCCGCCTGCTCATAGCTGTTGTTAAGGCATTTTTAACTGATTTTTGGGGATATCGTAAAGCAAAAGATAAATTTGTCCTCCTGTCAGGAGGAGCTCTGCTCTGAGTGCTGCCTTGTGGGATCGAGCAGGAATGCTATATATCCCGAGCTGTTCACAGCAAGAGCGCTGTACGCCACAAGCCCCATGACATCATTAGGGTGACACAGGAAATCAGTCTTCTGTACGCTCACCTGTTCCCCTGACGTACCATTTAGAGTCAGAAAGATCTATGTGGAGTGAAGGAAATTGAGCATGCGTCTTTTCAATGTACAACACGCTTTTAAATTTGTTAGTATTCATGCAGCTCACTTATCTTTGTGCTTAGGGTTTGAATGGGCTCCACAAAGATCTTGGCATGCGCATATAGCAGAGCTGCCACACCGTATTGGTCGCCTACGATGGATTCCTCTAACACATGGGTCTCATGCATATCTCCGCACATCATGTTCGATTCAGATACGTATTTATTATTTAACTCTTTTAACGTTGGAACAGGCCGAAAATAACGGCAATCAGCATCTGCGTGCGCCGCAGAAGTGTGAAGCATGTGTTCTCACTGTAAATAGATCAATAAACTGTTTGCATTCCTCCGGGGGGGTGCAAATGTTGAAACGGGCCGCATTCTATTGTGCTTTGAGAGATTAGCCAAAGCGAGCCTCGCCGTGAAATTTCATGGCGTGAGAACAGGCTCTTTTGAGGGTTGAAGGTGGTTCTGTGTGGCATGGGGTCCTCTTGTTTGTGATGTGGCCGCAGGCAATAAAATTGAGATTTCTACTGTACCTGCCAGCTGAGCTTCTTATGATATCCGAGGCGCACACAGAGCGTAACATTCCAGAGGAAGCGCTATCAAAGGCTTGGGCCCTCTGTAATGACATCAGAGCCCTCTGATGTAAACAGGCGTGACGGCTCTTTGGAGGCAAGTGCGGTTTCACAGCGCGTGAGTAAATCGTGCACAATTACAGTACCAACAGCTAGTCGGGCGGCCTGTGAGTGATCGCTCACAATGCCTGCTACTGCGGCCTTCCCCTTGAAATATAACGGTTTATTCTCGCTCACACACACATGCTCTCGCAGTGGATGCTGTAACTCTGACAGCAGAGATGGCTGTAAATGTTGTGTGGCATGCAGTATCAAATATTTATGGCTGAAAATGAGAGTGGGCTGTAAATGGTAGAGGAATTAGGTGGCTGATGTTATAGGAGATGGAAATATCTGATTAAAATGTTTCTTAATTTATTAAATGCTCTGAAATGTGATGCCACTGGACTGCTGGAGATGTATGTAAGAATATGTGGTTCTAAATTGTTTCCAGCTATATTATGAATAGTTTGTTTGCTTTTAAGACATGCATGGATGGCACAACATAACTGAACACTGATAATCTGTCATTTTAAAAGACATTGGCAAGCTATGTACAAGTTAAAAGCAATTGATTGCATCTGTTGCCTGCTTTTGATTACAAAAAAAAGTGTTGTTTAAGAAACAGATTTGTAATAGATTTTATAAGTAGACAGGTCAAGCTTGTGTTGTTTATTCAAGTACTTGAACTTTTTTCAAAAATGTTTTAATTACATTTTAAATGACTGTTTTTTATTAAAAAAAAGTTCTTAAATTTATATACCGTATATGTCTTGATATATCATGGTATCAACAAGCATCCAATACTTTCATTTCTTTTTATTTATTTATTTATTTTTATTATTTTTTTCTTTTTTTTTTGGCATACTATTTATTAAAAGTTTGTTCATTTGTAAACATTTTTTAACATCATTAAACTTCAGCTGGGTTTCTCCAGCTCATACAAAGGTCTTTAAAAGTCTTAATTTGTCCTTCCACAAATTAGGGCTTAAAAAGGTCTTAATTTAGAGCAGAAATTCTTGCAAAGTCATTAAATTGAATATTGTTTGCACTGAAAAATTAATTATCTTCAACTGCATTTTTGTCTAAAAATCTAAACATCTTTAAATCAAGATACATTGAAGTCAAAATTAAGATTTTTTTTTTTTTTAATTGAATAATATGTAGTCAGTTTATGCTTAACTTACTACATATTAATGCTTATGGGGTATGAAAACGTGTTTTCCCTTTAAAGTGTTTTTTTTTTTTTAAGGCCAGGTATTTGGCAGATATTTGCAGATATTTGTTCTTAATTTTGATAAGTTTCAAATATTGCTTCTCAACATATCTTGATTTAAGAAGCTTTAGATATTTGCACTGGAAAATAAGACAAGAAAAAAAAAAAAAACACTGAGGAAGGAGATTTTTCGCAGTGCGATCAGATTAAACAGTAAAAGTTATTTCCAAACTCTAGTTAAGCTTTTTCTGTAAGATGAATTAAAAAGGAATGGAGATCTGTTGAAAGTTGTATTTTCAGACTGTTGCTAATACAAATTATGTTGCTCATCATTTGCTCCTTAGCATTTACATTACAATATGTTAGCATCAACATATTGACGTATTTTGTTTCCTTCGATTTGACAATTATTGTTTCTTTACTTGGTCTAAAAGGTCTTAAAAACATAACTGAAAACTGTTTGTTTGTTTTTCAAGTGGATGTTGTGTACTAGTTAGTCTGATTATATGGTGCCTCCAATTAATTCTTTGAATCAATTAGTGTATATAGGTATATGTGCAGTTGACATGTATTGAAAATTACTTTTTAAATTGTGTGTGTGTGTCTGTGTGTGTGTCTGTGTCTGTGTGTGGTGTTTGTGTGTACTTTTGTATTTTGTTTGTCACTTTATATGAAAATTTTCAGTAAAATGTTTTCTCAATGGATTTTAGACTTGGTGTGCAGAAAACACTTGTGACTACATAATTGGCGCAGGAATGTTCATATTTTTTGTTAGTCTGTTTCCACTGTTCGGGGCCAATTTATTGTCAGCATGATAGTGTCACCCTGCACACACGAGGGAGGACACAGGAACACGCTGACGAGGACGTAAACTCAAATAATAGTCTTTAATGGACATCAGGGCAAGACTAGGCAGGACAGGGCAAGACTAGGCAGGACAAGGCAAGGCAGACACACAGGAACACCGGGGGTAACGAGTAGACCAGACGAATTCGTACTCAAAAGACAGGAACTAAATACACAGGGTAATTAACACAATCACATACACACACCTGGAACAGAATTAACTAAATCACATCTGACGAGGACCGGAAACAAACCAAATAAGGACACAAGTGGCAGGAACACATGACACACTCAACAGAACCCTGACAGATAGGTGGTCATTATCTTGGTCACAGAATTATCAGTCGATCACAGTGCTATGGAGGCATTGCTTGTTATCCCATGACTTTTCACTTCATCTGTCGCTATGCTCCCTTACGTCTGAACTGTGATGCTGCTTTAGACAGCATAACATAAGTCGCTTTCACAATTTGATCTCGTATTTCATTATATGTGTCTTTATTTTTATACTGTCCAGTTATGGTTTTTTTTTTGTTTTTGGAAGACACTGCCTCCCTCACACCTGTAACCTGCAGAGATCATAAATTCATCAAAATCTAAATCTTTGTAATCATCTTCCTCTACAGAGATGGATAACACCTGAAGATGTTTCCAGAGGACACAGAGTTTTCAGTATGAAACCGAACCCTGAGAGCGTTTCGACCTGAGCTTCAGAGAGCATGAGACTGATGTGCTTTTGAAGATGATGACAGATACAGGGCCTTGATTTCACTTGATTAACTGGAGCAAGAAACTCTGTGATGCATCATAGAACGACCATCTTTCTCTCCTGAACTCTCTCAGGCTTTGAGGTCATTTCGTTAATCACACTAAGACCTTCTGAGTCACAGGTTAAAACGTCGCAGCAAATACGTTTCTCTGTTTTTGGATTCAGCTTTCTTTAAAAATTCATGAACATAATTCATTTTCAGGAATTCAGTGCTCCTAATGAATGCAATCTGTTGTCTTGGTGCCTGTTTTTCCTTGTCAGAACAAGGCTTTTGTTTTCGGTATGACTGTCATTTTAACCTGCACTTTTTAACATTTACAGGCTTACTTTTTTACTTTATTATTGTTGTTGTTGTTGTTGTTGTTGCTGTTTGTATTTTTTTACATTTGTAAAATTATGCAATAAATTTGGTCTAAGATATTGTTGCAAAGATATTACACAGAACTACACCTGTACTTTGTACTACAGAAACAAGAGGCAGAAAATTAAAAGGTGAGCATTCATATTGCAGAGATGTTGATTTCCCATTTTAGCTTTTTAGTTAGTTTCAAGCATGCATATTTTCCATTTAGAGGTCCATTCTGAGTTAGATCAGACCAGGCCAGGCCTGTTTTATAGTCTGTTCCTTGCATGCAAAATGTTTTATTAATTCTGAAGGAAAACATCTTGAAATATGTCTTTTTGGAATATAAATTCTTATTAAATATTCCCAGATCAATGGAAATAAACGTCTCTGCTGGGGAACGTTTCGGGGGAGAGGAACTGAAATGGAACACCACCTTTTTTCGGTATGTGTTTCTTGACAAATGGAGTTGTGTATTAGTCTGTTCTATCAAAGCTGATTGAAAACTGCATTTCTGCATTTTGTTCCCATTAATTGTAGCCATATGTTAATGTTCTGCTTTCTTTGCTTCTTTTGAAGGAAGTATTGATCTGGGTTATGAAAAGGCCTCTGTATCCACAGAAGAATTATGATTACTGCCATTGGCAAATGGACATTCTGTATGTGTTTAATCTGACCAAAAGCATGGGCTGTTTTGGAACCATCTTTTCCTCTTCAGAGTCACTCTTTACTTCCCCAAGGATTGGACATTGTGATTCTACAGGTGAACCTTATAGGTTTGATTCTTTAGGGATTCAAAAACATTTTTGGTCGACCGAACCCCTTTGACCTAAATTATTTGCTTCTAAAATCCCATGAGATTTTAAGTTAATATTTAACCCCACATTCATATGTTTATGGTACACTTATGTATGTAACATTTATTTATTTATTTATTTATTTATTTAATTTATTTACTTATTTAATAGTTAATTTAATGCATGTTACCAAACATCAGTTGAGAAAAGAAAAAAACTGTAAATATACCAGATTACAGCACCATTGCAGGTAAAATAAAAAAAAATTATGAATGAATAAATAAATAAATATCTTTATAGTGAGTGTTTTATTTATTTTATTTTAAAATGATTTATTTTAATTACTTAATTTAAGCTTAATTTAATAATACTTAAGAATTTAATAAGATTTTATTAGTAGTAGTAGTAGTAGTAGTAGTAGTAGTAATTCAAATACTTTGACCATTCTTTAACATTTTACATTTGTATGATGAAATTATTACATTTAATTAATTATTAAATAATATTTAATTATTACTATCAATACACTAACACCTTGCAGTTCTACTTATTGTCTATTTTCCATATTTTAAAATAACTAACAACATCAAAACTAATATGTTAAATGTTAAACATATCAAACAAATCACTATATTTTCAGTTAAAAGCATCCAAATGCTCATCTTATGATCCAGTAATATAACATCAAGAACTGTCGTGATCTCCAGAGATCCATGAATACAGTGTAAACTACACTAAAGATTGGAGATGATTGTAGAACATCTTGCCTTCTTGCTGTGTAACTCAGAAGAAGCTGTGCTTTTGGCCGATAAGCGCACTGGCAGAGGTATTCCGATAGAGAGCCGATGTATTCGGGCTGCACATCCTGAATGGGTCCAAGTGAGTGGGAGTTGAAATCCCTGCTGATGGATGGCTGGTATGGGGCCAGCGTTCCGGATGGGAATGGCTGCCCAGTGCTGGGATGCTCTCCCAAATCCCCCCTGTGATACGGTCGCAGCTGCCACGTCAGTCACCTGAGCATTCCCGCTTTTTCATCGAGCAAACTGCAATCAGGCCCTCAGCGGCTGACCTGACAAATTGATTTGGAATCCCTTCTGACGATCCGTCCCTGCCTCGCATTCCCTCTGTGGTCAGCATCGAGCCGTGTGGAGCGGAGATGAAAAAATAACGGCCTTCACTATCGTTCCTGCTCATCGGGTAAAATGATCAAAGGATGAGTTGGAAAATGAATGATTGGACCTAGATGGAGGACGAAAAAAACAAGCTTTCTGAGTAATTTTTTTTAAATGCATGCTCTTCTAAAAATGCTGGAACTAATCATAGTTGGTGGGAAAAAATGATATACGTTGTTTAAAATAATTAGGCATGTCATGATCCTGTCACAAATTTTGGCTGACAAGTATTTGTTATTCTATCATACAGTTTTAGCTTAATACATGTACATTTTACTAAGTTTATGTACTTTGAACATGGAATTATACAATAACATTTCCATTAAGGCTTTATATAGAAATATTAAACAAAAGTAGAATGACATGAATAATATTTTAAATATTCAAATATTGTTTAGATCATTACATTATCCCATTGAGAGTTTTTTTTTTTTAATAATTAATATAGTATTTTTTATAATCAATATAATATTAAAAATAGTTTTGCATATTTTCTAATATTTATTACAACAACAACATGATAATAATAACAATAATAATAATAAATGAAATGGTTTGTTAATATATTAATCATTAATATATTAATAATATATTGCTATATTATATTACTATAATTATATTTATCCTAATGTTTATTACAACATTAATAATAATGTTCTTAATATTTTTTTATTGTATTAAATTTAATTTTGTCTTGAATATTATATCTATGATATTTACTATTGCATATATTTCTAATATTTATTGAATTTTTAAATTATTTTTATTAAAATATATTTATATAATTTTTAATTATACCTCAATTTATTTTTTATTTTATTTCATTTTATTTTATACTTGCCTCTATTATTTAGATGACAATATGTGACAGAAAGTGCACAATAATTAGATTATGATAAACAATCCTGACAAGCCTAATCTGAATGTCATCGGATTATTTCGGTTTGTGCATTGAGTAGAAAACACCAAAAATAAGATTTTCCCTTAAATTTCTCCCTTTTAATGCTCTCATTTGCAGTTTAAAGCCATTCTCGATGGAAAGGCAGGAAAGGAAAGATGAACAGAAGGAGAGGGCGTTAAAGAAACGTAATTCAGTGAGAATACAGCGTTCTTCGGCACTCATTTGGGAGAAAATGTGCTGTCAGGGAGATCCACCATCTCTGAGCAAATGCAGCTGATGAGCACGTATCAAATTCAGCTTCTGTGTCTTCCCTTCTCTCTCTGCCTCCTTCCTCTTCTCTCTTGAGGAATCATTTCGATGTCTTCCCTGACTTGCTAAATGATGATGGCTAAATCTCCACACAGCTGCCATGCCAGATCCACTGCGGGACCCGGTAACGATTGAAAAAAGTGAGAGAAATTCTGTCAGTCATCCAGATACACTTCTGCTTTCCCACGAGACAACAGTTCAGAAGAGACTGCGATTTACAAAGAGAAATTTGAAGTGTTGAACTCATTTTAATACTTATCTTTCTCTATGCCAATAAATACCTAAGATACATACTTCAGCATTTACTTACACGCATACACACGCTTGTGCTAAAGCTTCATTTGGTTTATTGGCTTGGTAGGTGGCTCATCTCCAAGCATAACATGTTTCTGCTCAGGTTGGAGAGCTGGGAAATCGGAGATGCAGTTCCAGCATTAAAAGTGAGAACTGGTCTGGCCTCCACACCCTGCCGTACCACAAAGCTCCTGTGTCCTTTACGCATTACAGTGGAAAGAAGGTGGGGGCTCGCGGCCATGATATTTCATTTCTTCTGACCCTTAACTTGCCGTTTTGGTAGCTCTGTGCTTGAAAGTTGAGCCAGGAATGAAATGATAAGCTTCTGTTCATGCCTACACCGTTGACAACCTGTGGTCATATTAATGAGTCTGTAAGTGTGTACATATTTGATAGAAAAAAAATTGGCGTTGTTCCTGCTCATTGGGTAAAATGATTAAAGAATGGTAACATGGGAACTAATCAGTTGGTGAGAAAAAAAGATTGATAAATCATTTAAAGTAATAGTGTAATTGCAATAAATTAGGATTGTCACGATAATGAAAATTTGGATGGCAAGTGTTTATAATTTACTTTCAACCTGGAATCATACAATACAATAGAAAATACTTAACAAGAGTAGAAATTTAAATATTTACAAATGATTAGATTATTTTTTCTTTCAATGTCCACTCATATATATATATATATATATATATATATATATATATTAGAACATCAATAATAATAATGATATATAAAAGTATAAATGAACTGGAATATTATATTAATATAATAGCAATATTATTGCATATTCTAAAATATATTACAACACCAATAGTAGTAGTAGTAGTAGTAGTAGTAGTAGTAATAATAATAATAATAATAATAATAATAATAATACATTTTTAATATTTATTTATTTTTCGTAAACTTGTTTCCTTCCATTATGATTTGTTTTATATTGTTACAATTTGTGATTTGTTTTATATTGTTATTCGTTTTATTTATTTATTTATTGTGCAGCACTTTGGTCAAATCTGTCATTATTAAATGTGCTATGTAAATCAATAAAACTAAAACATAAAAATGAAACATATTCTGCATGACCATATTCTACATCCCTAATCCTAAACATAACAACTACCTTACTAACTATTAATAAGCAGCAAATTAGGAGTTTATTGAGGCAAAAGTCGTGGTTAATGGTTTGTTAATAGCGAGAATGTGACCTTCTAATAAAGTGTGACCACATTTACAATATATGGGCTGATATTTAATTGTGCATTGTCACTTCTACTTATTTTTTATTATTTATAATAAGTTATTTGGTTACACTTTATTTTAAGGTGTCCTTGTTACAGTGTAATTATAAATTTAAGTAATGAGTAATAGTAATTAACTACATGTATTTACTATATGGTTAGGATTAGGGATTGGTTTATGCATAATTTATTGTTATCATAGTAAGTACATGTAACGTGTAACTCAATATTCATTAAATGAGATTATATTATATTTGTTAATATCAAAATGTCTAATATTTTAAATATATAAATATATTATATATAAATGTATTTATATAATATTTTTAAATAATATTTTTATAGTATTTTCTTTTTCTTTTTTTCGAATTTTATTTTTAATGTGTATTAGTAGTAGTAGTAGTAATGTTATTTTCAGTTGGCTGCCACTTAGCTTTTTTTTTCTCTCTCTCAACATTTTGATGCTCTCACTGCTTGCTTATCTGCTTTCCACCGCCCCTCACATGAGCCTGTGGAGAATGAATTGCAAATGTGCGTTCATCTCCGCTCACTCAGCGCCAGTGGCCTCATGCATACGGTGGCTTGTCATAAGCTTTTTGAATGTTAGAGTTATAAGCTCTTTGTCCTTGTGTCTTTTCTTGGCACCTTATTAACGCTGTAGCATCTCTCAAAAGTGCATTCAGTCACGACTGCCACGTGTGGTTCTGCTGGCCCACAGCCATGCACTTTACCAAAACCTATGTATAACCCGACCAGGTCCATTTCGATCTTGGTGTTAAAAACCCGAGCCCTGCCGTGGGTGGAGGTCACAGCAGATGGACATAGCGAGCTCTCTCAGCTTTCTGCTCCTCAACATCAGCTGCTCCTGTAAAGCAGGGTGGAGTCGTCTTGTTCTGTATTTTTTCCGTCTCCTCTGATGATATGGCTGCTTATGTGGCCCCTGCAGTTTACGAGGTACGTCGTTAGATTGCTGCCATAGCGGATGATGTTTTAGATATAAAGGTGTTAGTATAGAGTGTTCTTTAATGCCCATTTTATTCCAATTACTCTGAATTATTTATTCATTTTTCATATAAACACATGTTTGTTTATTGCAAGTGATCGGTAACTTTAGTTGCTGGTGCGTCTTATGAATCCAAGAGAAGGTGGACACCCAAACATGACAGGTGTGTTGCTTGTTGAACATTTTATTTCTAAACCACTGGCATTAATAAAGTTGGTTTTCCCTCACAACCTCAACTTTTCTGGAAACACTGCTCATCTCATTTGATGTGAGTTTAGGTTATTAGGTGTATATCTCTCTCTATCTTTCCACAGTAGTTTGTTTTCTTAATAAATACTTTATCCATCTCAATTGTGTAACAGATGCAGACTCACACAAAGGATTACTTCAATACAGAGGTATTTATTGAACAGCAGAGTATATGGAGACTGGAGATGGTAAGTATGACGTTCAATAAGCAGATCAGTGGAGAGAGGAGTTGGTAATGAGAATATATATTTTGCCTTGACAGGAACTCATGGATGGATGGTAGAAGCACACACCTCACACAGATGAATCCGGGAGATTCTGACTTGGAGTCGCTGAGGAAAACAGACGTAGGAGCATAGGAGACAATACGCTGGAGAGGACACCAGAGGTAAGTACACGTTGGAGGTAAGTAGCAGGTAAGTAGCTGTGATAGCATTGAGAGTCCACATCGAATGAACGAGACCAGACACTGGAGTGCTGTGAGGTGTGTGCTTAAGTAGCCGACTTGATGAGGGTGCTCATGAGGTGCAGGTGTGATTAATCAGGGAACAGGTGAGGGTGTGCACAGTGATTGGGAGTGAGTGATACTGACCGATCTGTGACAAATTGAGTGTTTTAGAAATTTTAATTCGCATCTTGGTGTTTCCATACAGCATTTTTTATGTAGTATCCCTGAATTCACATAAAAATAAGTGGATGGATACCAACTGTTGTATGCCAGATCCATTAATCAGAAAGGGGTGTCCACATACTGGACAATAAAGTTTTTGCGTTTTAGTTGTACTTAACTTTTTTTTTTCTTGAAAGAAATGAATACTTTCAGGATGCATTATTTATTTATTTATTTATTTATTCAAGGATGCATTAAGTTGGTCAAAAGTGACAGTAAAGACATTTAGTTACAAAAGTAACAATCAAATAAATGCTGTTCTTTTGAACTTTGTATTCATCAAAGAATCCTGATCAAAAATATATCATGGTTTTGTCAAAAATATTAAGAAACACAACTGTTTTCAACATAAGAAATGTTCTTGAGCAGCAAATCAGCATATTAGAATGATTTCTGAAGGATCACGTGACACTGAAGACTGGAGTAATGATGCTGAAAATTCAGCTTTTTATCACAGCAATAAATGACTTTTTAAAATACACTCAAATAACAAATAGTTCTTTTTAAATTGTAATATTTCACAGCGTTACTGTTTTGCTGTATTTTTGATCAAATAAATGCAGGCTTGGTGAACATAATCTTCTTTCAAAAACATTTTAAAATCTTACCAACCCCAAATTTTAAAGTGTGTTCATGCTGTGTCTATACTGGTTGTTTTTAAAACATATAGTCACCAAAAATATTTACAGGTGGGAAAATGACAGTACTAATTGAGTTCAAAGATGCTGTGATTGCACCACTTTGTTGTATTCTCATTTCAAGTTGCTTAAATGATTCATATAATTGTATAGAGCAGTGAACGTATGTTAGTGGCATTTGTTAAAAGCTTCTGAGTTTAATTTCTGAGGCACTAGTGGAAGGGGTGTCGCGACACACTGGTATTGACCATAATCGTGATATTTAAAAAATGAAATCTGATTAGTAGGGGTGTCACAATATACCGAAATTGGCAATATTTAAAAATGTATAGTACACATCAAAACCCAGTGCCAGCGCCTTTATAGAGCGCTAAACTATCACATGTAATTTGTTTCATTCATACTCAAAGCCGGAGGGAGCCCTCGCACAGAAAGTCCACAAGCAAGACTCACAGGAGTAATAGGCCTAACTTCTGAGTGGAGTTCCAGCAAATCCACGTAGGCAGCTATCGCTGTGAGTAAAATGCAGAAAGAAATATTTTATCTAAACATGAAGACAGTCAACACACGATTGCAACAGCATATGGTTTATCTGTGTTCTTCAAGCCACCTCAGTTATATCGACATAGCATTTATCACTGTATACAACACTATAAAATGATATAATTTCTGCCTCATTCTGTGATAAGAATCAGTTCACGGAAGGAAGTTATTTAAAACACTCGTTTGGAGTAAAAATTACGTTGCTATTCTCATAAATTGTTGTAGTTTGATGCTGTAGTAAACTTAAAACGGTTAGCATTTTAGTCTCTTCTGTTTAGTGTAAATGTTTTGTATGCAGTGGTGTGATTCATTGGTCAAAAAAGTTGAGTTTGACTGATTGCATGGTTTATGTATTTATTTATTTATTTTTAAGTTTTCAAGATTTCTATATATATCACAATATATAGTTATCGTGAATTTTTGTGGCCACGATAATTGTATAGTGAAAAATCTGACATTGTGACAGCTCAAAGTGGAACCTAACAGAATTACAAAAATAATGACATGTTAGCCGTCTGCCATTGTTCTCTTTCAGGTCAAGAGTGCCTATGTGGATTAAGCTGGATCATCTAAACATATTTTTAGCTAACTGCTTTAACACATCCGGTTTACTGATACAGGCATTTGAAGGAAACTCTATCATCCCCTGGAGAACTGAGGTTTGTTACCACCACAGTAACACAATAACTTTATGTATGATAATTATGTATGTATGTCTATGACCATGTAGTTGCATATTGATTTGGGATAGGAGGAAATCTTCCAACATGGAAAAAGTGACTTACATCACACTTAAAGAATGGATGCATCCCTCTCACTCTCAACCAAGACCAAACAACAGCAAGTGAGCAAACACACACCAATGCACTCAGGACCAGACCTAGCAACTAAATACACACATCCTATACCAGATTAAATCCTAGCAACTCAGCGCACACACACGGCACTGCTGTGTTCAAGCCTCTCCTGTTACTGTTTTAATAGGGAATTTGAGAGTGTGTGGAGGCCCAGGGGCAAAGGCTGTCTCTGCACATGATCGCCCGCAACTAATACATCCCACAACTGCACATGAGTGTGATGGAGCCCCTGCCCATATTACTGTGGAAACAGGTGCTCTTTGCAGCCCAGCAGATGTCCCACAATGCCGCTGTGGAAATGGCCTCTCAATAGCCGTGCACAGAAACAATGCATGATGCCCTGCCAAGGTGGTCCGACTTCTGTTTATTGTTGACAGTATGTGTCTTTGTGTATGTATTGACATAATCAGGCTTGTATGTTTGTAGACGGGCAGTCCTGAGAAATATAATAAATAAAACATGATCTCTGGCCTGCTGACAATTTGTCCCTCAGGTTATAAGAACAAACCAAAAAAATGTGTAATGCACTTACAATGGATGCCTAGCAGGCAAACAAACATCACCTCAAAATTATAACCACTTTTAGTCAAATTATGCAGTTCAAAACATTTTACTTGCGCAATCTGTTATATTTGTAATGGTGACTGAAAGTTCAGCATTTTAAAATATATTAGCACACACACACAGATATAGTGTATATATATATGTATATGTATATGTATATGTATATGTGTGTGTGTGTGTGTGTGTGTGTGTGTGTGTGTTTGTTTGTTTTTCTGTTAATATTATATCATTAAATGTTAATGTCAGATAACTTTGATAGAAAGGTATGTAACAAAACATGGTCAGGTCAAAGTGTCAAATCAAATTTTTGGTCCCAAATTTTTATCAGTTTTATTGGTAGTCCACTGTATGAAGATATTTTGGGTATAATATGTCACAGTTTACTTTTTGTTATCCTCACTTACATAAATGAACTATAGTGTCCTGCACCCACTAGTAAAAAATATATAAAAAATGTATGCATGTGTGTCTAATATATATATATATATATATATATATATATATATATATATATATATATATATATATATATATATATATACACACACACACACACACACACACACATACATTACATTTATATATATATATATATATATATATATATATAGATGTTTTTTACTAGTGGGTGCAGGACACTATGTATGAATGTATGTATATGCATATGAAGTACATAAAATAATTATAAAAATTATACTAAAAATGTAATTATTATAAAAATCTTTTGCTTGTAATGCAGTGCACAAGTCATATAAATACTTTTATCATGGATTTTTGGTGGTATTTTGTAGCTTGACAACACTTGAACTGTCACTTAAAAAAAGTGGGTTTCTATTTCTACTTCAAAATTCCAAGTTTAATTCAATGTTGCTTGCCGTTTCTTTGTAATTATTTGTGAAATTTACCAGCAATTTCTGAGTGAAAATTGCTACACCAATTTTTCAGTGTCTTCTTGTATCCAAATTGTATTTACTCCATAATGGTCCTGTATATAAAAAAGAAGTGCTTATTGTTCCCACACTTTTCTTTTTGACCCATTCACAGTCTCCCAAAAGTTCACTGTGCTTCCTGTTTACAGAAATAGCCTCCGTCAGTTTTCTCTCCTCACGGGTTGAAACATCCTAAACAGCCCGCGTCCCGTGCCAGACAATGAACGTGACCTGTTCCTGGCTAAAAATCTGGCCCTGCTAATGCCGCTGTGTGAAGTCTGCGCGCAACCATTTGCTCTGTCTGTAGAAATAGAAGCAGGCATTACCGGCCTGATGGAAGTAAGGTTATGGCACCATGCCAGCCTCCGGATAGCGCCAGAGCCAGATGGCATTAGACCAGGGCCCGACACACATGCACACATGCACACACACCTTAATAACCAGCTGTACGGGCACCCTTTTGTTCACTGATGCTTAACAAACGCTGTGCATGTTTCATGTAGTAACATGTGTCTTTGCGCTTGTGTGTGTCTTTGAAATCTAATGTGTTCTGGGGCTGGACAGTGATGTGACAACAACCTAAAAACCCTATATGACATCATGTGATTACTGGCAAACAATAGTAAATGACAGAAAATGCAACATAAAACTGAAACAAATGAATCTGCATGGGATTTATTTTTATTATTTTTTATTTATTTATTTTCTTTGTTTGTAAATTCAAGGAATAGTTTATACAAAATTGAAAATTTGCTAGAAATTTCTCCCCTCAGTCCATTATGAGTTTGTTTCTTCAAAAGGTTTGGAGAAATTTAGCATTACATCACTTGCTCACTAATGGATCCTCTGCAGTGAATGGGTGCCGTCAGAATAAGAGTCTAAACAGCTGATAAAAACAACACAATAATCCACAAGTAATCCACACCACTCCAGTCCATCAAACTTGTGAAGCGAAAAGTGGTCTGTAAGAAACAAATCCATCATTAAAATGTTTTAAAATTAAACTCTCGCTTCTGGCCAAAATATTAGTCCGTAATCCATAATTTTGCTTCCTCCAGTGAAAAAGTCCCTTGTCCTCTCACTTCAAAATCCACAAACATATTTGTTTAGAACCGTTTTAGACTGTTCTTGATCTGTGCCTATCTCTCTCCTGATTTAGACGAGATGACTTTTTCACTGGAGAAAGCAATATTATGGATATAAGACTCGTATTTTAGCCAGAAGAAATGGTTTGAAGTTAAAAAGGTCTTGATGGGTTTGTTCATGACAAATATGCAGTTTGTAGATTACTTACATTACTTGTAGATTATTGTAATGTTTTTATCAGCTGTATAGATTCTCATTCTGACGGCACCCATTCACTGCAGAGGATCCATTGGTGTGCAAGTGATGCAATGGTAAATTTCTCCAAATCTGTTAATATATTTATTCTTCTTGACTAAATATGGAAAATTATTTAGTCTATCTAAAATCAGGTTTCAAACACATACTTAGTGAGATTTCTATGTGTCACTGATATGTTCAGTGTTTGGCAGGTGGAGCGGTGTTTAGCAAAGAGTCACGTACAGTGAGTTTCTGTGAAGTGCTGGGTCACGTTTCCAAGTCCGCTGTAGATCTGTATGTCCAGGGAGCGTGAGGAACTGCAGTTAGTGTTTGATATCATAATCCTGTTATGATTTCCACTGATCCCCAAAATGTGTCTCAAAATGGTGAAACAGTGGCAGAAATCACATAGTGTGCTCTGGGTCTAGGAAGGGAAACAGACCTAATGGATGTCCTAAACTTGTGACTGATTTGGTGCAGCAAGGGCACATGCTTAAAAGTGACATTTATATGTTACAAGAGATTTCTATTTCAAATAAATACTGTTCTGTAAATACACTTTACTTAAAGCCTTCATGTATAATGCATTATAAAAGTAGTTTTAATGCATTAATTATGCCTTGTAATGCACCTTATAATGCATTGTACAATCTCATGAATAACTGTAACCACAGTTAATACATTATAACACTTATCAATTCATTGTTACACTATGCATTTTAAATTTGGTTATATATAAAGGCTTTAAGTAAAGTGAGTAACTGGAGTAATTTCACATTTCTATTTTTGTCTGTATTTTGATCAAATAACTGCAGCCTTGGTGTGAATAAGAGACTTAAAAAACATTACCTGAAACTGAATGGTAGTATAAAAATCAAACTGTACTATAGTATATCTCAAATAAAATGGTTATTAAACAAATATTCTGTTAAACAAATATTCTGTTCAATTCGATTGCTTCCAAATAAGACAAGGCTACGAGCAATATCAGCCGTTTTTAAGTGAATCTGAAGTAAGTCACTTTCTAAGATATAGACCATCACCATGGCAACTGAGATGTCAATACTTATATTTTTCAGCTTGATGGTCATTTTTTTTTTATATAGAAATCCATATCCAATTAATTATGAACAAGCTGAACTGTAATCTGTAGTTATTCAAGTGGCACATTCTTTTGGTTTAGCAATATGTCTTCTACTAAAATCAATATTTCCTGCCACTATTGCGTTTGGCTTTAATTATGAAATATGCATCACTGAACCACGAGTGGGGCACATTATAGTATATAATGTTCACAGTGTATTTTTTTTTCTTTTGATTGACAGAAGAACAACATATTAATCCTGTTGCTATTGTTTGAAAATGTAGTTTAATATATATATATATATATATATATATATATATATATATATATACATATAGCATTCAATATTTGCTACACACTATGTAGTGAGCTATAGGTTATGATTTGATTCTGAACATATCCACTGTCTCAACTGCGGTGGGAATTTTTGTACAGCATGCAGGCAGAGGAAGGACAAAAGAGTGTTGCTGTTCAGGACAGACAGGGGCAGCACTGCCTCACTTCATTCATTAGTCATCTGCTCACAATCACTCTATCCATTGCTAAAGCAAAGGATCTCTGCAGCTCAGCAAGGCTTTGGACAATTTTGCTCTTGTCTCGTCTCTCAATCTGTCTCTTTCTCAGTTTCTCTGTAGAAGGAATTTGCCTAATGACCCAGAGGTGTTAGACTGAGCTTCCTGTCTGACCATCAGAGCCAAACGAGATGAGTTCACTGTATAGGAAATGAAATCATCACACACCGTGACGAGGGTAATTACCTAACATTATCTTCACAGCAGTCCATGATTTTCCACCATCAAACTGGAGTCTTTTTGTGTGCTGTTATACAATGGCAGTGGTTGTAATTAGAATAATGAAAAATCAATTTAATCTTATATTAATTATCAGAACAGATTTAATTCAACTCATTTCACATGGGAAACATTTCACAATTCAAAAGGTTTGTTTTGAAATCCTCAAACTCTTTCTATACTGTAGTATAAGTAGTATAGTAATATAGTATAGTATATTTCATGAATGAAAAAAAAAATCTGTATAATTTTAGTAAAGAACATACAATGGGGGGTCTTGCATTTATATATATATATATATATATATATATAATACATACATATATATGTATGTATATATGTATGTATGTGTGTGTGTGTGTGTGTGTGTGTGTGTGTGTGTGTGTGTGTGTGTGTACTGGTTTTTGTGGTTTACGGGGACAAAATTTGTTTAATGACATGGGTATGACAGAGGTATTACAATTTGAAGGTGGTTTATGAGGACACTGCCTATGTCCCCGTAATTCAAAAGGCTTAAAAAACATACTAAATGGTGTTTTTTTGAAAATCTAAAAATGCACAAAGTTTCCTGTAAGGGGTAGGTTTAGGTGTAGGGTTGGTGTAGGGCAATAGCCCATACAGTTTGTACGGTATAAAAACCATTACGTCTATGGAGAGTCCCCGTAAACCACAAAAACAAATGTGTGTGTGTGTGTGTGTGTGTTTATGTATATAAGAATGCAAAAATGCTGCATTACAAACCAACCATATGTTATTACAAACCATAGGTTACCTTATACAGTGAAAAATGATTTTCAATTACATACACTAAAAAATTTTGGTGTTGGATTTACTTTGAAACAATTTTCACTTAGAAATATCTAGTAAATTTAATAAATAATTATAAAGAAACAAGTAACACATTGAAATTAAATGTGAATTGTTTTGTTTTTTAAGTAAAAAGACTGAAATAATATATATAAAAAAACATACTCCTCTAATCTGTTTAATTTACACCTTCAAAAAATGTTTGCAATGTACTTTCGTAATAAAATGTTAATAAATTGTAAATAAAAAAATCTGGATTTTCTTTTAAAAAATTACAGTAAAAATGGACACTCCCAGATGTCCTTTGGTTACACATTTAAAAATGATTATTTAAAAATGTAAATACCGTCTTTTATTGTTTATTAGCCTTGCTTTCAAAAGCCAAACTTGATGAACTTGATGAAGTCATTATATGGCCTTTTTAATTAACCACCTGTGTTATTGTGGTCGTTATTATATGTATTTATTTTGTAAGTGAAAGGCATATTTAAGTAGTTCATATAGGTTAGAACTACATTAAACCTAATCAGCATTGTCACTGTATTTTATTAAGTGAATTTACTGAAGCCACAGCTGTCAGTTTTTTACCAATAATTTGAAAGTTTTCTTTTGTGTAGGCATGTATTCAGTTTTTTGGAAGCGGTGGGAGTATTATCTTTAGTCGGTGAGGGTTATCTCTGTGTTGACAGGCTAAATCGAATGGCCTCTCTAATCAGATAGCACTTGGTTTGAAGCACTGGTCCAATAGCTTAAAGATCACATAAACACCCTCGAGCTGTTCCTTTTCTCACCATGCCCCATACAAACACTCAGATATTCAAAGCAAAAGCTGTCGTATATCTTAGTAACAACCTGTTTTATGGCTTCAAAGTGTCGACAAATATACAGTGTCTTCACACCAGCCTCGAATGCATCTTTACATTCGACTGAAAACGATTCTAGTGAACTACAGCAGCCCTGTTTGTAAAACCATGCATCAAAGAGAACATCTCAAGTACTGTCACTGTAATGCTCTCTAATTTTATTATATACACACCTAATTTAGTGGTAGACTTTGGTGCACCCCTGCTGAGAGGGACTTGGACTTTCCCATGCTGAAATACTGCTTCACATTTGGAG
The DNA here is from genome assembly GCA_021397915.2 of Tor tambroides. Lineage (NCBI taxonomy): Eukaryota > Metazoa > Chordata > Actinopteri > Cypriniformes > Cyprinidae > Tor > Tor tambroides. Next base: position 25,091 of record JAFVLL020002120.1, read on the forward strand.
CATACCACATGTCCTGCTTTAGAGGATTTTCACCCCCATAGGCATGTACCTGCTTGTTAAAAAAGACATAGGTTGTTTTGTCAGTAAACAGTTTTAACAAGATCACAATGACATGACTGGCATTCACCTCTAAATTTGAAAAGATCTTTATGGAAATCCTCTAAAAACAACAGTAAAAATCAGTCTAGTCATTTACAGGCCTGTTGTTTTGTCCCATTCACACGTCACAATGTTATGCAATGAAATTTTCATGTCTTCTCAGCTAGTCATGTACTGATTTTGGAAAAGTGTGTGTGTGTGTGTGTGTGTGTGTGTGTGTGTGTGTGTGTGTGTGTGTGTGTGTGTGTGTGTGTGTGTGTGTTTGTTTTGCTATACTTGTGAGGACCAGATGTCCCCACAAGGATAGTAAAGCCTGAGATTTTTGACTTTGTGAGGACATTGAGAACAAAGGTGTGTGTGTGTGTGTGTACTTTTTTTTTCTATCCTGGTGGGGACTTAGACCTGAATACACACAGCCTCATGGGGACTTGTGTCACGGTGGGGACCTAAATTGAGGTCCCCACGGGTAAACAAGCTTATAAAATCACACAGAATGAATTTTTTGAAAATGTAAAAATGCAGAAAATTTTCCTGTAAGGGGTAGGTTTAGGTGTAGGGTTGGTGTAGGACGATAGAAAATACGGTCTGTACAGCAGAACAACATTACGCCTATGAGAGTCCCCACAAGGATAGCAGAACAAGTGTGTGTGTGTGTGTGTGTGTGTGTGTGTGTCAACTAGGGTTGTGTGTCAATCTGATCTGATTTGGGAATATATTTGAACTGGTGGCAAAAATTGACAGTAAGGAAGTAAAATTGAAATAAATTGTAGTTCAAAAAATTACATCTAACTGTAAATTTTAATTGTAGAAAAAATAAACCTTAAATGTTGGCTTGACATAGCCTTGTTGTTTTCAAGGCATTTAAGTCAAGACACTACAGGCAAAACCATTGTTTTTTATGCACTGATCAATCAGATTTTGGGATATTTTACGTTCATAACATGTCTTCTCTCAGACCGCATGAAAACATCCAAAATATGCATTCATATGTGTTTATTTTATTACATTTTATTGCCTATAAATGTCTCTAGTTTTTAATTACAGTACATGTTTTAAGGCTGTTTTCTCATTTTCCCCCACAATTTTTTTAAATTTATTATTTCACCTGACTCCTAAAAAGCATATTTTTATGTTTGTTTGTGTTTTGTTTTTGTTTTTCCTGGCAGTATTTTCTGTTTTATCGCTAAATAAATATGATAAAATAATCCGAAAAAAAAGGTATCCAAAACCCCCTCTATAAAAACCTTAAACCCTAATATTTTTTTACAAAACAAAACATGAATTGTTCAGATCTGTTTTGGAAATATATGTAAATTAGTGCGTATTTAAATTGATAATGCATAATTTGCAGTTTATGAAATCTTGTAATACAAAACAGTTGTCTTAATGTTTACTTCAAACTTCAACTGAGAAAGTATGATAGTATCCATTAACATTTTTCATTTTTACTGTATTGATTTGGGGTGTCTTGCCTTAATATAGATAGATAGAAGAGAGACAGAAGTCAGTGAAGATACTGACAAGGCTACTGGCTTCTTTTGGGAGCTCTAATTCTGTAACGGCGTAAGTCAAACAATACACGAGCACTCGCCTGGATACATTTCACATTCATAGCGGAACACACGCTAAGCCTATTTTTAGTGTCTTGAGTTAATGCTAACCCAGTTTGAGGTTCAGAAATACTAAAGTTATAGCCAGCACTATTCTGCCTTATACTGCTCGAAACAAGCAGCTGTGGACACTGATACGCATGAGGCGTCATTAGATTGGGGATCTCCATCCATCAAGACGTTGGGATCCACAGTGACAGTGCTTTGGCCCATTCGTCTTGGAGGTCTTTTGATGTGTTTGTCTAAGGTATCTGAATTGTCCCACTTAGCTGAGACAGCCGTGGCCGAACCTTTTATAGACACCCCACCTCCCCTTCCCAGCATTTCCCTTCTGCCACAGTTAGACAGCTCCGACTCTCAGATAAACTCCAGGTGAAATGGATGAAGTTATGAATCAGTTCCTGAGAATTCAAAGCGACTGGTAAAATTCCAGGTAGATTAGTTTGAGATGAGTTTGTTTGAGAGGGAGGCTTAGGCTCAGTACAGGACCTCTTAGGTAAAGGACACACTCAGCTGCTAGATTAACTCATCAACGCCGCATTGCTGAGTGTCAACAGAAATGTTTCACGCACAAGACCGGCAAGGAATGAGCAGCATTTGGAGGTCAGCAGTGGCCTCCCCCCTGAGTCTCCCGGCCCTTTCAAATGTTAGTGTCTGCCTTTCAAAAAAGCCGGGGTGTCATGCTGCCACCTCCTCCAGGAACTGCAACGCAGCTGAACACTGGTGGTATAGGTTTGCAAGCTAATGATTACAGAGGGATTCATTACTGATAATTGATCAGCTGAAATGTTCTGTCAATAATTTCATTTGCGTTTTCTCAGCTAGAACATGCTTGGCGGGTGTTTTATGCTTCAGTGTCGTCAACAGATGTCTTACACGGTGTGTGTAAGATGTGGATCAAATATCAGAATTGCAGTTTCACCATTGCAGAGAGCACAAACATAGAGATGGAGCTAGATTTGTACATTTTCTGTTGAGGATGAATGTTGCTATGCGGTTGGTAGAGTGTTCTGGGTGGTTTCTTAGGTATTTGTTTACTATTTTAAGATAAAAATGTCCACCCAGACTTGATATTCTAGATTTTAGATATGTCTAGGATCCATTCTTCAATGGATCCTCATTCTTTTTGTATAATTCTTTTATTCAGCAAGGACACATTAATTTGTCACAAATGACAGTAAAAACATTTATAATGTGACAAAATATTTCTATTTAGAATAAATGCTGTTCTTTTGAACTTTCTATTCATCAAAGAATCCTTTAAAAAATAGGAAGCAGCACAACTGTTTTCAACATCGATAATGATAATAAACGTGTCTTGAGCAGCAAATCAGCATATTAGAATGATTTCTGAAGGATCATGTGACACGGAAGACTGGAGTAACTGCTGAAAATTCAGCTTTGAATCAGGAATAAATAAATATTTGAATAGAAAACTGATGGGCCTATTTGAAATTCTAATAAAATTTGTTTTCTTCCAATATTACTGTTTTTACTATATTTACCATATTTATCAAAGAAATGCAACCTTAAAGACACTTCTTTCAAAAAAAAAATTTAAAAAAAATGTCAAAAAATGCTACATTATTATTTTTATTTATTTATATTTTTTATAAATAATTATAAAAATAAAAAAAAAATATAGCATTTCAGGTTGTTCCAAACGTCTTTGAAAGTAAAAGAAGATATTTTGAACAATGTTGGTAACAAGCAGTTGCTGGTCCCCATTTATCTCAGCAGTATGGAATAAAATACTATGGAAGTCAACAGGGACCAGAAACTGTTTGATTACCCACATTCTTCAAAATATCTTTTTTGTGTTCATCAGAAGAACAAAATTCATAGGGGCTTGGAGCATCTTGAGGGTGATTAAATAATGACAGAATTTTGATTTTTGGGTGAATTTTTGGGTGAATTTTTCCCAACTATTGATATTTGTGTTCAAGAAGTGCAATGCACACATTAAAGAACACAGACGCAGCTAGATCATTTCCATAATGACCACAGCAATCTACCAAGAGCAGCGCAAATTACCGCCTGCTTTAAGACATGCTTTTTTGGGGTGTTAAATAATGGCACAAATACAAGTAATGTGATGAGCACAAATGTTAGTAAACGCGTTGTGTGATTCATTTTAATACTCTCCTCCCATAAATTTTGCATCTGAAAGGGAAACTCCTATGCATATTATTTCCACTCCTTTTCAGCACTAATTGTTCACTGCATGCCTTTAGTAAATCCTGACAGTACTATTTTAATGCCAAAAGACAGTTTGCGCTGGGGCAAGCTGTTAGTAAATCTGGCCCCATCTCTGCTAAAACTGAATGATTAAACCTTTCACTTGCTGTGCTTTCAGATATCCAAGACAAGATCTCTGGATTTCCCCTAATGCAGCAGTAAACACAAGTGGCATGAATTTCATACCACGCTGGTTTATTTTGAAATTGAGGAAGATCTGGTATTCGGGTACAGAAGACCCATGAGACTGATGTTGGACATGCAGGACTGAGGTATTCATACAATGTGTTTGCTCTGCCACACGTTGCAAATCTCACTTGTGATCCTAAAACAAGTACACAAATCTCTGCACAGCGGGACTGTCCTTTACAGGGCCAAATTACACCTGGAGTAATGGCAAAAGTCATTCCCCAGAGGCTTCACGGACAGATTTTGTGGCGTAAACACGTACGCGCATTTCTCATGTCAGTTGCTGCGAGGGTCCGACGCTTGACCTGTCCTGACAGTGTTCTTAGTGTAGCGTTCTCCCAGGAGGTAAGGGGTTGTGGGAGGGTGCAAGGGGGCACATAACCACTCCGGCTCTGTCAGCTCTAGCACCGCGGCTCCCTAGGGCTGGCGCCAGAAGAGCTTCGGCAGCCGGTGGGCAAAAATAGATGTGACACCTCCGCCCCGCAGTTGCTCAGGCTGGGCGGAGGAGCACGAAGTGCAACGGCATCGAGTTTCCGCGGCTGTCATCGTAGCTCGGTCATTACTTCTGGCTAATTATCTCAGGCGATGTGTAAACAAACATGCTGCCGGAGCACAGCACACAATGTATTTGCAGTTCTGCTGTACGTTGCATTATCTGCAGGCAAGATTGGCTACAGCTAGGCCACTTGCTTTCTTAGCTGAACCAGCTATTCCAAGCACTGTCTGTTGGTTAGCTCAAGAAACATGCTGAATGTGGTCTGTGTGATATAACTTTATTTTATACTTGGGGAATGGACCTCAGTCAAGGTAGACAGCATTATCTGATTTATTTGTGAATAAAAACGAGGTTGTGAAAGAGCACCTACTCTTGTTTAATTCAGTATCCTTAAATTCTGAAGAGATTCAAGTAACAGCAATTGAAACAAGTAACAATTGCATTGTTTTTCTGTTGATTTTGATACTTTTGTCATTTTTAGGAATTAAGAATCAAGAACAAATTTCATCATGTGATATTCAATAATAAATATAAACAACTTGAACCTAAAATGATAAAATGTGTCAATCCACACATAACATTCAAGTGTAGGTTGTCCAAATTAGCACTAGATTAAATATGACTATGGTTAAAGATACGAGTTAAAAATGTGAAGTCATGTTCTTTAAAATCATGTTCTTTAATTGAATTGAAATGAAGCTGAAATAAAATAAAATACAAATGCTCGATGAAAAACTTAGACAATTAGAAATAAAATTAAATAAATACTAAAACTGATATAGATATATCTTCTATTATATAAATTCTGCTTTATTTTATTATATTATCATATTATTCCAATTGGCATTTATTTTATTTTTATTTTTATTTTTTTTAAGTAACAAAAAATGTTTTTCTTAAGGGTTTCGTTTTAATTTGAGTTTTTGTTAACTGTAATATCCCTGGGCCCAAATGAAAAATCCTACCACAGAGACGACCATCATCTCATTTTTTAGTTTTTTTTTTTTTTTTTTTTTTTTTGTCAGGATTGAGAGAAAGTTTATGATTAATGCTTGACATGTTGCCAAACTACTGTAAGTTGTCACATACAGTAGATCCTTAAACAGTTATTAGATGACAATGAATCATAAATCAGACAGCTCTTTGGCACATCTCCACTGTCAGTTACGAGTGATTCGGCTGTCAGGACTTACTAAACTTCTTATGCAGAACGGATCCACTTAGAATGGACATCACTGGTGCTCGGTTATTCATGGATGCACCAGAAATCACATTATAACATCCCCTGACATGGCTAAATAGCTTGTTTGAGTGCTGTACCTTGTTGAGACGGTCATGAGTCAGCTGTAAACTCAGGAAAGCTGCATGATGAGCAGGTGCCACTAGTTATTCCCAGCTAATGGAATAACGCTGGGAAGCTAAGCACGGATTCAACCGTGGAATTATGTGGTCGCTTTGATGACGGCCGGAGTAACCCTATAGGTCATTAGCATTTGAGAACATATGCGTATATTCCAATCAATCCCCACTTAGTGTGGTGTTATCCTCTATTAACTAATTGAATTAGGGTAGTGTTTTGGTTTTAAATTTGAGAAGAGTTCAGGGTGGAGATGTGCTTATAGCATTCCGACAGAGCGCTGGGATTAGTGTATGGTATAATATGAAGTGCCAGACATGGACCTGATACGACCTTCATTTGCAATGCAAACATTTGGCCGAAAGCCTCATTCCCACCACTGCTGGACTGTTGAGTCGCTGACATGACAGTCTTCATTTAGATCAAACTTATGTTTAGCAGGAAATGAATAATATTTGAGGTTTTGGATTACTTTGGATGACAATGGCAAGATCAATTTTTTTAGATAAACATTCTTCAGTAGTGTGACTTTTCCACTGAGTAGCGATGTAGGGTTTGACAACAGTGGACAAAGCATAACATTGCTAGCTGTTTTTCTTTTATCATATTATATTGTACATTTATATTTGCCAGACAAGTCCTTGAGGTGGAGTTCAAGTGAAGTCTTGAGTCCAAGTCAAGTCTCAAGTTATTTTTATTTATTTTATTTTTATTTATTTTTTTTATTTTTTTTGCTGCAATTTAAGTGTGACTTGAGTGGAAGTTGCAGACTTGTATTTCTGTCTCTTATCTTTGCAACTGTATGAGGTGAGGCAATAGTGTATGTGTTATAAACTGGCCCTCTCTCATATGTTGTTGGAAAGTCCCATTCATTTTAGATTTTAGTAAATTGCTTTGTTTGAATGGTTTGTCTAAATCAAGAAGTCCAAAAAAAGGATTCATAGATTCATTTGAGTCCATGTGCAACATTTTAAGTCTTGGGAGGACAAAAATGTATTACTACTGGTGTTAGAGGGCATTTTAAAAGAACATGTTTTTTGTTTGTTTATTCTCTTTCTCTTCTTTTCTGTATTTCCATTTGGGATTGTGTACTGCCTATATTTTTGGCCCTCATTTGTAAATCACTTTGGATGACAGCAGTTGCTAGATGAAAACAAACAAACAAACAAACAAACAAAAATTAAATTATTGTTGTGTAATAAAATATTTTACAAAAATGCCATAAAGCTATAGAAGTTAGAATGTTTTCTAGATTCATTAGTTGTTAATCATAAATTTATCCTCATTATTAGCTTCTTAAATAGCTTCAATGTATAGCTCAATATAGCAATAAAGCCTCAATATAGCTACTTTTGTAATAAAACTGTATTGTATATATGCTACCAGTCAAACGCTTTTGAACAGTAAAATTTTTAGGTTTTTTTTTTTTTAAAGAAATCTCTTCTGCTCAGCAAGCCTGCATTTATTTGTTCCAAAGTACATTCTGAAATATTTTTAATATTTAAAATAACTGTGTTTCTATTTGAAATTATAGAAATTAATACTTTTATTTAGCAAGGATGCTTTAAATTGATCAAAAGTGATGATAAAAACATTTATAATGTTACAAGATTTCTATTCAAATAAATGCTGCTCTTCTGAACTTTCTATTCATCAAAAAAACCTGAAAGAGTTCTGCTCAGCTGCTTTCAACATAATAGTAATTATATATATATATATATATATATATATATATATATATATATATATATATATATTATTTTATTTATTTATTTATTTTTAAGAGAAGCCAGTAGATTAGCTACTTGAAATTTTGAGTATGTGTAGTGTGCCTGTATTTTGTTAAGTGTGATTTTGCTGGTATTTATTGAAGGGATAGTTCACACAAAAATGAGAATTCTGTCATCATTCACTCACCCTCCACTTAGGGTGACTTCCATAATATTTTTATTTTTTTCCATATTATGCAAGTCAATGGCTACCGTCAACTGTTTGGTTACCAACATTCTTCAAAATATTTTCTTTTGTGCTCAATAGAAGAAAGAAACTTTCACAGGTTTGGAACAACTTGAGGGTTGTGATAATGACAGAATTTCAATTTTTTTGGGTGAACTGTCCATTTAAACTTGTCTACATTTGAGCAAGTGTGACGAAGTGTAAGAAGGGTAAGAAAGGAGGGTCATCGTATCTTTCAGCAGCAGAGTGAATCCATGAAGGCACATCATTAACATAACTGCTGTGACACGGCTTTGACCTTTGACCTGCGCTGGCTCCCTGGAAACTCCAGCCTCTTTCTTTATAAATGAACTCCATGAATTACATTTGTTCAGCTGCACTGAAGACCCTGATGTTGTAACCTAACATAATTTTGTCTTTTAAAGAACATGCTTTGTCTGGTTCTGAAACAAATAATTGTTGTGCCAACACTGAGATTGCATTATTTAACTTTGGTAATATGACATATATGAAAGTAAAACCGTATATTCAGCATTTTTATGCATCAGGAATACATTTAGGATTGTAAAACGCTGGGAAAGAAAAGCATGAAAGTTGCTAGGCTCTGATATTATTGGTTAATATAATTTTTTTTCCGTAGCCATACAGTCTTGTTTATGTCAGCAGAAAGAAAAGTTGTTTCTGAGGCAGAGAAAGATATTACATTTTGATGAAGTCTTTTTCTTTAGAATAAAGTTCACTGATGAATTGTACAGGGACATTTATTAATAGTCAATACTGATTTGGTTTTCCTTTCAGTTTTTGTCATGAATACAGTGCAATTCTGGGTACGAGTCTGTATTAATAACCCAAAAAGATTTTAATCAGAAGATTTTGAATCTTCTCTCCAGAGAATACCTGGAACCGAGCCAGTCGTGCTTCAGAGAGAGAGGATGAACAATCACACAATTACATTTCGATTGGAAACATCTGACAATTCTTTTTAATTAAAATTTAAGAACGGTCCCTCTCTGCCAATATATTAAAACAGCCTCACAACTGGTTCCAATAGCTGACATAACTTCAGGAAAGAAAAATGGTGATGAAAAAGTAAAAGAGAGAATAGCTCAGCCAAGAGACTGCCTATTGTAAAAGAGGTCCATCTCTTACCAAAAGCAATTAAATAATGGTTATGGGGGTCTGGTAACATATGTTCAGTGTTGGTGCGCAGGCCGCAGAAGGGGGCGGCTGAAACGCATAGCCTTCGTAAGCCTGAATAATATGTGGAAATGGTGCGGCATTTGTTGTGCTGTCGGCCTGCCATCCGATAGACACTATCGTCTTACACAGACGAGCCTCTCCGTCGCTGAAGACATTCACAACTGGTGCCAAGGCCCAATAAATCAGCCAGTATCAAAGAGACCATGTAACGCTTTCTGGATTTCAGCATATGTGGAATCAGAACCTGTCTGTCAGCGGGCTGAGCCACTCAAGGGTGCGGGGGCGGAGTTCAGCGGGACGGTCCCGGCTGTAATGCGGACCATATGTGGACGGCCGCGCGGGGCGCTAGCTGCTTTCACCGTCGGCTGTCTCACAAATGAGGGGAGCCCAGCTCTGGCAACCGGCCTTTGAGTAGTGAATTCAACATGATGATAGCTGAAAATTAAAACAGTAAGAGGTTTTGAAAGTTACTAGACTCTTTTCAACCAACAAGTAATTTTAGTAAATAAATTACCATTCATGAGATTAAGTATCTTAATTATTAGACATAAATATCAGTTGATATCTAATGTGTAATATTTTCTTAATCTGTTGGTTCAACATGTGTATGAGTATATAATAAAAAAAAGAAGATAATTGTAAAAAAAGAAAAAAAAAAAGCTAAAATATTATATAAATAATTTTGAGGTCTGTAAGATTTTTTTTTTAATTAATTAAAAAATTTATCATCAAAGCTGCAATAATTTGAATAAATTGTATTATATTATTATTTATTTTTATTATTATTTATATTATTTTATTTTATATATACACTGCCCTCCAAAAGTTTGGAAACACCCCTGGCAAAGTGTGGTTTTGGATGATATCAGCATAAATCCTTATCATTTTTTGGTGCAAATACTGTACATTAAAGTAACTTGACATTATCATTGAAGACCAGCAATATTAATTTTCATTTTGATTACATAATAATGGCAATATATACATGTCAAAGTCAGACACGCCCCTTTGCCAGCTGTCCGTAAGAAGTGTCCAACCAGTGTGAATCATCTTTGGGCAATCCTTCAGGAGGCTTGGAGTAATATATCAACTCAATGTTTGAATAAACTGACAGCTCGGATGCCCAGATTATGCAGAGCTGTAATAGCTGCTAATGGTGGATATTTTGATGAATCGAAAATTTAAG
>JAFVLL020002121.1:0-13271 GCA_021397915.2 Tor tambroides
AGCAACATGCTAGTCACTTGTTAATCATGCTAGAAACATGCTAGCGACATGCTAATCATGCTATCAACATGCTAGTCACTTGCTAATCATGCTAGAAACATGCTAGTCATTTGCTAGTCATGCTAACAACATGCTAGTCACTTGCTAATCATGCTATCACCATGCTATTCACAGGTTAATCATGCTAAAAACATGTTAATCATGCTAGAAACGTTAACATCTGTCGAATCTAAATATTCAAACTTCAAGCTTTTACAACTGCTTTAAACTTTCAGGCTAGGCTTTCTCAAGCCAACCTAAAGTTTGTCTTGACAAACTTTTTTATCTAGTTCATATTATGTTTGCTTTACACTACAGTAGGGAAATGACAATACTTCTTTCCTAATTTCTACACTTGAAAGAGATATTTTGAATTTGGATTGCATTTAAATGACAGTAGAGCTTTTATTTTGAAGTTAAACTCCAGCTTCAGTGAAAACATGCTTACAAAAACACGTCTCTCTACAAATCTAGATATCTAGCTCGTTTGACAGATAGCATAATGGCCCAAAACACACATTTACAGACCTTTTATGTTAGAATAAGAAGTTTAAATATATATTTAAAAAGTACATTTTGCCCGGAAGACCTATCGTTTAATATCATCACGTGGCCACGATAATATCAAGACAGTTTTGCTATTTTGATATTGATAATATCGTTATATCCCTATTCATAACACTTACAAAAAAACATTATAATATGTTGAATGATCTCATGAATAATCACAACAACAGTTACAATACATTTACAAGTTATAACCACAAACAGGTGTGTTTTATAACACACACTGAACACCATGTTACACTTATGTTATAATAAATTATGTATTTATGTTAAATGTTTATCTTGACACTCTTTATTTAGGACCTGTCCTCTATCTTACTGCTTGGTTGTTCATATCTGAGTGTTTCTGTGAGGCTAATGTTGATTTCACACGTAAGCTCACTAAAAAACCTTTTACATCTGAAACACTTTATTGATATCACATTATAAACCAATCTGTCATAATCCAATAATGAGATCTCACGGCTGTTTAAAAGATGACAATACTTAAAGCATACAAAGGCCACTTATAAATATTAAGACCACATTATAAAACCATTCTTACAAAAAGACTCTGCATCGTCACTTCCCAGTAAAATACCACTCAGAAGATCTTAATGTCAAGATATGAGACTCTTAATAACTCTGGCAACTGTAATCCATGTGTTCATAGTGTGTTATAAATCATACTCTTAACAACAGCCGAGTAGTGTAACTGTTCTCACAATTATTCATGAAATAATATACACTGCAAAAATTGCTTCTCTTACTTATTTTTTTTGTCTTGTTTCCAGCCAAAATATCTAAAAATTTAATCAAGCAGGATTTTCTAGACAAGTAAAAATTATTGTCTTGTTTTCAGAAAAAAACAAGTCAAAATTAAGTGAGTTTTTGCTCAAAACAAGCTAAACAATCTGCCAATGCGGTAAGCAAAATAACGTTATTTCAAACAGAAAACAAGATTATTTTGCTTACCGCATTGGCAGATTATTTTGCTTGTTTCGAGCAAAAATTCATTTAATTTTAACTTGTTTTTTTTCTGAAAACAAGACAATAATTTTTACTAGAAAGTCTAGAAAATCCTGCTTGATTTAAGAATTTTTAGATATTTTGGCTGGAAACAAGACATCAGACAACATGCATGCATCATAATGCCTTAAAATTAACTTAATATATTATAAATACAGGCTTTTAATACAATTTATTTTACTTATATAAAATAATAAGTTTAATAAACTGTAAACCTCTGTTGTGCAGCATTTTGTTTTGCCAAAAAATGAAATGTTTAAGTTTATTTGATCATATTTTAATGTTTCATACATTCACTTAATTACCTCTGTTTTTGATAAATTTGTATTAAATTATAAAACACAGAATCCAGCTAACAACAGACAACACAATTTCTGAATGAACAAATAAATAAATAAATAAATTTAATAGAGCCCTATTATCATTAAAATGTTTGTAAATTATTTTAAAAAGTATTAATTTAAATTATTAGACATGCTTTTGATTATTAAGAAATAAAATAAAATAAAGCACAATAAAGCAAAAAATAAATAAATAAAAATAAAATAAAAAATAAAATAAAATACAAAACAAAACATGCATTTGTGAGGAGATATGTTTCATGGTTCCTGCAGTAATGAATGGAGGCTGTATCATTGTTTCTCATGAGATCAGTGTGAGTAAACGCCGCTCTCTGATGATGACAGGAGCCTGTAATGAGAGAGTGGTGTGGACTCCTCTCACTGTAATTCACTGACTCGCCTCCCAATCCCACACACCCTCAGATCCACCACTGACACAGGAGTCACTCCAGCACTTAATGAAGCTTCTGAAGCAAGAGAGAGCTTCAATATGTAAACAGCACACCTGAATACAGATATTAACCACTGACCTCTGTGTCAATAATAGAGCGCAGACGCATTTATGAATGTCACTTATGATAATGACACTCAACTATTTTTCCATGAAGGATAATTGCACCAAATCACTGGTTAATAGGCCAAGCCCAATTTTTATAAGTACTAACAGACTGGGAAAACTCCCAATGAATCTTTGAATCTTCTGGGTTAATTATGCTGGAGAATAATAAAGCGTGTATTTCAGTACCTGGTTGGCGAGCTCCAGCAGAAGCGGGGCTGTAGGACGAGTCTTGGCTTCGCTGCGGTACCTTCATTACCACAAAGAACAACAATGAGAAGAGAGGACAACAAGCCAGGACATGTCAGCTTCCCTGATGGATTCAGCCTCTACGGCTCCAAAACCCAAACCAGACGAGGCCATCATTAACCTCAAACCACAAAGCCCTCACAGATCCGCCGCGCTCGCATCACAATAACAGCTAACAAGCAACGCAACGCAGCTTTCCTTCAGATACGAGCGTGTTTGTCAAAAGTCAGATCATCTGGTTTCATCTGATTTTGTTTTTAGGACAATAACAAACAGCAGCGTCCCACCTGAGCTTTATTTTTTATAACTGATCTTTCTACACCTCCAACAGGTGTCCATGACCTTAAAACCCTTCCGCTTCAATTACTCAAATTAGCAAAAAAAAAAAAAAAAAAAAAAAAAAAAAAAGTTTAAATTAAGTTTAAAAGTAAAAAAAAAATAAATAAATAAATAACTATAGACTTTTTATAGACTATAGTATAGAATATATAGACTTTAGACTTTAAAAAAAAAAAAAAAAAAAAACAGAAATATAAACTATAATTGAAGATATGCTTCCATGGCCAAATCAGAGTCTATGACAGGACAACTCTGAGCCACAAGCTCTGGTTTGGGCAGAAAAGAAGCTCAGATATGGTATGTTTGATCATTACATTACTCCCAGACTTTAATTTACTTCATAGTTTTTCACTGCACTATTATTTTAAAATGTGAAAAATAGTCATAATGAACAAGGACAGTAAATGCTTTTATATGTATTTGAAAAACACAGGAAGGCACACAAAGAGCAACAACAGAGATGCTTTGTTTCGTTGTCAACTGGTTCATGGAATAATTGTTGGCATTACTGATTTTATGTGTTTGACGTATTGTGTATACGCTGTATTCTCATGAAGATAAATATTAATGAGAACAGATGATAAATATTGAAGGAGTAAGATCAGCTGGAGGTCATTATGCACTGCATTCTGCTCACTGTATTTTTAAGACGCCAGGTCAATGTTAAGCTCTTGTAACACATGAGTGTGATGTGTGTAGGGCTGTCTCTGACCTCTGATAATACGCTTCGACCACGTCAGGAGCGTGATGCCTCCACATGCTGCGCTTCATCCTCTTCTGAAACAAACACATCGGAGCAGCAACGTAAACCAATCAAGCTGATATATAAATCCTGTGTATGTAAAATATCAGCATCATTAATCAGTCATCATGTTGGACTATATATAGTGTGTGTTTCTGACTTTGCTTTAACTACTAAATATATTTGATGTTAGTACTTGATGATATTTACATGTGAGAGCAAAGAATGAACACAGAGTGATGCACCTGCACTAAACTAGATGAGAGGAGGATCAAATGATATTACAGAGGGTTTATATTGTTTATAACTTGAGACACTGATCTGGAATCAAACTGATGTGGCTGTTTTATAATATTGTTTTGAACTCAGTGGTTTAATAATGCAAATCTGTTTTTACACTGATTCATGACATGAATCAATTGGTATTTTGATTCGAGTCCACTAAGCTACAAAACTGGTTATTATTTTAATAACCTTTTTTTTTTTTACACTACCATTGAAACGTTCTTTTTTTTCGGAGAAATTGCTACTTTTAATCATCAAGGATGCATTAAATTGATCAAAAGTGACAGTAAAAGACATTAACAATCAAGATTTCAGTAACACTTTAGAATAGGGAACACTTATTCACTATTAACTACGACTTTTCCCTCAATAAATCCCTAATTTGCTGCTTATTAATAGTTAGTAAGAGAGCTGTTAAGTTTAGGTATTGGGTAGGATTAGATGTAGAATAAGGTCATGTAGAATAAGGCATTAATATGTGCTTAATTACTACTAATAAATGGCTTATATTCTAGTAATATGCATGCTAATAAGCAACTAGTTGAGACCCTAAAATAAAGTGTTACCAAGATTTCTATTTCAAATAAATGCAGTTCTTTTGAACTTTCTATTCATCTGTGAATCCTGAAAAATAAAATGAATCTCAGTTTCCTCAAAAATATTGTGCAGCACAACTGTTTTCAACATTGATAATAATCAGAAATGTTTGTTGAGCAGCAAATCAGCATATCAGAATGATTTCTGAAGATCATGTGACACTGAAGACTGGAGTAATGATGCTGAAAATACAGCTGCACATCACAGGAATAGAGAATGGGAACGTGACGTCAGCAACGCACAGCATTCTGGGACTTAGGGACACGGACACCACAGTAGAGTCTGGGTAATAGTAGAGGTACATGTTAAAATTCATATTAAAGTGTTAAAACACATTAGAATGGAGAACGCTTGCTGTGTTATGAACTGCCATATCTGCTCTCATGACCAGAGCGGAAAACAGATCTAAAATGAAGCACAATTTTCTGCTTTTCAGCTTGAAAACTCAATGGTAAAAGCAGCTCAATGAAAATAAACAACTTGACCAACTTGATTTGGCTTTGCCATATATATCTATTATTTATTACAGATTCATAATACGAAAACACGTTTGGAAATGTTATGTGTGATATAGCTCGTTACGATCACTCTCCGTGTTCATTAAGCAACCGCTGATTCATTGTTCAGCAACTCTTTGTGAGAAATTATATTTGTTCCACTTAACTCCAGTAAAGCTTATTTGGTGTAGTGCTTTCAGAATATAATTCATTTCAGAGCTGATTTGAACTGGAATCAAGGTGGAATATCCTGTGATGTTCACTAAACGTCTGAAGTGATTAGAGAAACGTACGAAACATGCAGAGGACTGTTATTGAGAACCACTGAAACACATGATCAGCTGGCTGAGACCAAGCTATTGTGTGTTTATTTTGTCTGGCAGATATATCAATGCCACCTAGTTATTAAAAACTGCAAAAGAGAAAGCAATTTGGTCCTGTGTGTGGTACGAAACCATCTGATTTCTGTGAGTGTGTATCATGTTGTTTATGTGTGGGGTCCTGGCCACACGAATGAACAATCGATTCAAATATTAGTCCATTTATTCTAAGCAAATGCAAGCAGCTCTTAAAAATATTAACGCAAACACAGCCGTTTTTCTTCCTCTGGTGATTTGCATTTGTTGTCATTATACGCTACTTAGCGTGTCTCTAAACATGGCGGTGACTACCCAGAATGCTGTGCGCAGTGGCGTAGATTCCCATTCTCTATAAACTACAGTTAAACAAATATTCACACAGAAAACAGCTGTTTGAAATTACAGTAAAATGTCACAGTTTTTACTGTAGGGTACAACGGGACTAAAGGCCCACCTTAAGGAAAAATGTGCTATTCACTGCACCTAAAATGTAAAATTGCAGAAAAAATATATACGTTGTATTGAACATTAATGGAGCGACAGATTTTGTGTGAAAATAAATCATTCAGGTTGTTTATTTTGTTTAAAAATCTTATTAATGTATGAGGTGCCAAGAGGGGCCTTTTACCCCACACAAATACTTCAGCTAAAATAATGTTTTTTAAATCATGTCTAAGCTAATACTTGTTCAAAACAATCACTTTAGCAAAGTTTGTACTATTTTCTGCTTATTTTGAAAAATAAAAAATCATTTTTGTTTAATAAATATACTGTCATTAAAATGTTAATATAAAAAAATATATTTTAAAATACAGAAACAAAATCATTTTAATAAGTAAAGATTCTGAAAGTATTGAAGGAGATCCAATAATAATTGAATATATATTTACAGTAGTAACAACAAATGATATTTTATTATATGATATGATTAATATCATGTTTTTAAATATGATGGTTTCATTCTAAACATGGTGATTATCTCTAATATGGACACCCAACATAATATATGATATTTACCATCTGAATCTAACCATGAATCAACAAATCAACAAATGGAAAAGTCAGCCATCTATTAATTATCATGTTAATTACTGTGTGCCTTTTTTTTTTTTTACCCCAAATACCATATTTTTACATATTCTTTCATTATTTAAAAACTGTTGCTTTAGCTTAAACAAAACTGAAAATCGTTAAGACGATGTTTGTCTCAAAATATATGCATTAATTTTAGCGATTCTCATTTGCTACTTAAATCTGCAACATTTTAAAACACGTCAAATATTAGAAGCACAGAATCAGCTTTGCGCTGCTGCGTGCGATCTCGTCAAATATACACCTGCATCTTGAAAAGCGGATGTTTTGGAAAGTGCTGCGCCACGTTTTTGTGCCATCTAGTGGTTTAGAGGAAAATAATATCAAAGGCGCCATTTACCCCAGGGCACCTTTAGCCCCATTGTACCCTATTTTTCATCAAATGAAAGCAGCCTTGATGTGCAGAAGAGGCGACTTTCATTAAAAGCAAACTTCTGAATGGTAGTGAGCTGTTATTCCAGTAAAAAGCGCTGGCGTGATATGAACCTGCACTGGCTGTGCTGTGTATATGAGCGCTCGCTGTGGCTCTGAGGGTCAGGCGGCCCTGCGATTTCATTTCCTCTTCTACTAAACTACAACCACTCCCGCTTTCATTTCTAATGCCATTCAGCGGCGTCTTAACCCGAGGACAGTGAGAGCGGCGCTTAAAAACAACTTATTTAAAAACTACAGAAGTAATTCTGCGGAGACACAGCGAGTGAGTGACAGCTGTCGGCCGGATGATGAATGGCTCTATTTTGTGCCTCTGCCTCGGCAGCAGCGGCCATCGATCATCATCGGCTGTCAGACGCCCAAAGCGGCCGCGACAGCGCGAGTCAGCAAACATTTAGCACACCGAGCCGCGCTGCACCGGGAAATTATTATTGTCAGAATAATAATGGTTTAGCATAATTTATTACAGGTCCGGCAAATAAGCAGCGGCTCGATGTTATTAGACAGATGGAGGGGCCGGGTTGGCAGAGGTCCACCGAGACTCAGGCGAGAGAGAGTGTGTGTGTGTGTGTGTGTGTGTGTGTGTGTGTGTATGTGTGTGTGTATGTGTGTGTGTGTGTCGGTCGGGGGGGGAATCCTCCAAACCAATCAGAGAGTTGGCAGTTCAATTACACAGAAATAAGGGGACATTCATCATTCAATTAGGCAGCTGTCAGGCCGCACAAAGGAAGAAAACTTCTAACCTGGTACTCCTGGGAGAAGATGCTCAGAAGAGTGGACGCAGGAAGACTGGAACAAATAAAAGAAGGACAAAGTTAATTACCAGAGTGCATTGCACGCAGACAAAGAGAGAGGAGTGCTTCAAAGCCACGAGCGGCCGCCTGTAATCTGCAGGAACATGGAAACAAGTGTGGCAAAGCTGTTCCAGATGAACACCCCGGACAGATGAGTGGTGCGAGACGCAGGATTACGCAGCGCCGGATCCCTTAGAAACCAGAGGAATATAGTGTTGTATGAGAACGCAACACACCTTGAGTCCTCAAGATCTCACTCACAGAAGCTCAAGATATCCGAATCGCTGATGCAGAACGTCATCAACACCATCTGATGCTCATATGTACACTGTATGTGTTTTTTTATTTTTCATTCATTTTAAATGGTTCTTTATAATATATACTAAACAGTATACACACACACATATCCTTTTTTACATAATGGTTTTCTATTTTAATAATGAATTTCTGAAAGATCATATGACACTAAAGACTAATGGCTGATAAAAATTCAGCTTTATAACACAAAGAAATTATATTTAATAAGTATATTAAAATAGAAAGCCATTATTTTAAATTGTAATACTATTTCACAATATTACTGTTTTTTTCTGTATTTTTGATCAAATAAATGTAGGCTTGATGAGCATAAGAGACTTAAACCATAAATACACACACACACACGCAACTACAAAACTCTGTATTTGATTTGTAGTATTTGTACTATATGTGAGCACAAATTTAACATGAGCTTTTAATAATAAATTAGATTAAATATACAAGTATAACTGTAAAAATATTATAGACATACATCATAAAAATATCATATATATTTTTTTAAATTACAAAAATAATTCTAAAAATGCTGTTTGAAATAGTTTAGGATGTCACCTTTTAAATTTTCATTCATTTTGGTGACATTCCAGGCCTGAAAATCATGTCTCCCTGATAATTCAGGTTCAGGTTCAAATCAAACCTGCAACCGTCAATATTCCTCACCTGTCTCCTCAATCATATCAAATCAAGACACAAAAGCCACAAAACATGAGTTTAAGGAAACATATTTGAGACTGATATAATTATTTAATGCTGATCAGAATCACCGCAAATGCATTTAGAGATCAAATCCAGATCAAACTATGAATGAAATATCCCCAATGACTGAAACAAAACTGCTCAAATGAGTCACAAGATCAGTGTCACTAATATACTGACATCTGATTCGTCATCATTATCATTTCCTGTGTTATATGATATTATTTCCTGATTTATGTTCTTTTTCTTCTGCATGTTGGTTTTACCACATGACTCTGATTTGGCAGCTAGTTTTTCAAATATTATAATCAGTTTGTTTTCCCTAAGAAATATTAGAAAATAACAGATCTATTCAAGTCAGTGAATTTGCATTTACAAAATGGACAAAAAATGAGCATTTTGACCCATTTCTTATTTTACGTCCTAACTTTCTTTGTTTTAATTTTTTTCAGAATCATTAAAGCATCTGTTTATTTGTATGTTTAAATCCATTTCTGAGGCCACTGTGTGTGCATGTGAATCATACGGTGGTCTGCAGGCACTGACACTGATGCCTGAGTCCCGTCAGCAGCTGGAGTTTGTGGGATATGGGGAACATTCCCACTGCAGCCGATGGCCTTTGAAAGAGGAGCCTTTCATGGCAGGAAGCTGCGGCTCCCGAGGGCCGCTCAATTCCACGGATGGCCATAAGCTACATTCATCTTCAGCGGCGCTCAATGTCAAACACCTGCGGAGGGCATGCACCTGGAAAACAGATCCGACGGGAATATCCCGCTCTCCAAACCCTCCTCCGCTCAAAAAAAAAATATATATATATGATTTAGGTACACAGCATTGCACAACCAAGATATTTAACCCGAATATCAACGCGATTGCAATGTGACACTGACTTTATACAATAGTAGTTCAATAAACAAGATATTAAAATAACTTACATTTTAGACACAATGTTGACTATTTTTGCTCAATTTCGCTTAAAATATTTCCAATCAAAGCCACAGCAGAACTGCTGCATGTCTCCGAGCAACACAGCGGTGTTTCCTTACTGAATGAATCCACGCTTTTGAACGAATCAAGTGAGTCAATGATTGAGAAACCCATTCATAAAAGACAGTCACTTCCCTCCTTTCTGAATGAATCTGCAGTTTGGAGGAATCGGTTGAATGAATGACTCAGTCATTTGCCGCCACCTACTGGTGGTTTGGTTTCATATTTAAAAATATCATTGCATTTTTCCCAACATTTCTTATTTGTATGTTTAAAAAATATTTAAAACATTAATCTTATTTATGCATTTGAAATTGTGCAGCGTAAATGCATCTATAGAGAATATCTGTAACTTTGTCCAGATTGGGGGAATTGTAATGTTTAATCAATTTTTATGTAATTTTTATTTTTTTTGCATTGAAAAAAGTATAGATTTTTGTTGGTATATGCTGTCAATTATAGTTCTTAGAAAGAAAATCGGAATCGGCAAAAATCGGTATCGGCAGGTCACACATTAAAAAAAAAAAAAAAAAAAAAAAAACTGGCCAAGAATTGGCCAAGAAAATTGCAATCGGTGCATCGCTATAAAAAACTAAAACCGAAAGTGCCTTTCCACATCCTCGCTCACTGTATTTGACAGAATTTATATTAATTTATTAACTGATTTATATATAATAACTGTTAATTGTGTAAAGTTCAGCACTATTTTACAGTGAGTGGAAATTTGTCATTCATATTATTGATTTTAAAAACTATCTGCTGAATATTCAATTATCAGCTTGTTTTCCCACCTCAGTTAATAATATGGGTTAGTATCAATACCTTGAAAAATATTGATATTCAATACCACGGGGAAAATTGCCACAATAATTTGGGCATGAAATATGAACATGAGTATGTAAAATAATTTATTTTTAATCATAGTCAAAGTATCAACTGAAGCCCTGCTGTCTGAGAACCACTGATAATAATAATAATAATAATAATAATAATAATAAATAATTTCCAAGATAGAAGTATATAACTATTTGTATACAACCACACTGTAAATTAAAAAACAATGCATTCCACAATTCTATTTAGTGATGTACTTTTTTTAAACCAAAGAACAAAAATAATTAAGCTGAAAACTGAAACTCAAAATAAGTTGATTGAATAATCAGTTAATTTATTAAATAAACACTCAAATAAAGACTGAGCTGTGTACAAACATTTAAATTGCACACATCAACTTTTCAGTGATTTATGTTTCTACTCCAATTTGTTGTTGAAATATAACGATTTAAAATAGTGACTGTCATAAAGACTTATTTTATTTAAACGTGCATCATTTAAGACATCACTAACAAGTCAAGTAAAAATATTAATGAATATATAATAGTGTGTATAATCAGCAAAATGCTTGTCTCTTCTTTAAACACATACTGTGTAGAACAGAGAGAGTGAGAAAACACAGCTGGCATTAGTGTATCGACACTGTGGAAAATGAGTATCCAAAACATTTCAAATATTCATAATCAATTGTATCGATAGGGTTGGGTATCGTTTGAATTTTATCAATTCCGATTCTTAACGATTCCCACTGGTTAAAAAAAAAAAAAGATCTAAAACATTTAGAATACATATGTATTCTCTTTTTGCAAAGCATTTAATTGTTGCTGAACACCATGAACAAAAATCAGCAGGCTACATAAAAACTGGACTCCATTAAGAGCTGTTTGTGTGCAAAATAGAGCTGCACCATTCTGGATAAATTGAGACTTTTTTTTTTTTTTTTTTTTTAAATGGAGGTAGTTCTCTCACAATTCTGAAGAAAAAATATTAGACAACTACACAAAACCTGATGAAATTTATGAATGGAATGATTCAATGACTTACTCAAGATTTACTTGTTTCATTACTGGGTTTTTGAATGAATCTCTTGAATGAATGATTCAAAAACAAATACATTTTTAACAGCCCCTTTTCACCACCTAAAAAAAGAAAAAAAGATGCGCACAGGAACTGATAGGCGGAACTGAAATTTTTATTTTACAACAAGTATCCGATTCCTGACCTAAGTATCCGATTCTGGAATTGGAATTGATTTTTGATTCCCAACCCTATGTATCGATTCAATTCAGTATTTTTGACAACACTAGCAGCACAAAATGAAAAATAATCATAGCCAATCCAAACCAAATGTAGAGACGGAGCAGGAGTTTGGAGCAGTGATGCTGCTCATAGGGTTGGGTATCCAAAACCCGTTCCATTTTAGAACTGGTTCCAAATTTCCAAGAACCGGGTACTCGATAAGACACGTGCATTACGATTCTGCTTAACTACTCCTGCATTCGCATTTTAATGTGATTTAAAATCACAGTTTTAAAAAAAATCACAGTTAATCAAAGCACAAAAGAAAATAATTCACTCATCTTGACTGAATATCTTTAGTCCATATTTTATGAAAAGATAATTATGCAGTGTTTTTAAACTTTTAATTACAATTTACAATTTATTCCAATTACAATTTATTCCATCTTATTGGAATCGAAACTAGGAATTGATAAGAATCGGAATCGATAAAATCCAAACGATACCCAACTCATGTGGGTCAGAAACTAAACGACCAACAGAAAGTCCTGATACGTGGAGCTGTTCACGCCTGCGGTTGACTAAATCTCAAAAGAACAACACTAAGAAGTAAGTGAGAGAAATCAAAATCCCAAAGTGTTGACTGAGTTTGGCAGTGAACAAAGCCAGCATGAAGATCAGAGAACATTCCAGTCATGAGTGGCCAAATAACAGCCATTACATCAACACATCGACACCGGGCCTTGACCAGCGCATTCACACATCTGCTAGGCTTCAGATGGATCACTCCATATAATGATCGTGATTAGGCCCTAATTGCTAAATCTTTAGCCTGTTGAGTCAAAAGGAGGTAAACTGCCCTTAATATCTGTGAAAACAGATCTGTGTCAAACAATGGGCCGAACTTTGAATTATGGGCTTGTTTAGACGCAGCGTTTAAGGTCTGAAAGGCTTTCCCACGAGTAAATACATCATCAGATGAAAAAGAGCTTCGAGAGGCTCTGAATCTGAATCACGATCAACACTCCTTCAGCAAACACACGACAACCAACGCCACACACACCTGTTCACTACAACACACACTACTGATCAGAGGAGAGCTATTTCTAATGTTTCTGAAAGAAGTCTTCTCTGCTCACCGAGGCTGAATTCACTTGATGAAAAATACCGTAAAAACTCTGAAATATTATTACAGTTTAAAACAGCTGTTTTCTATGTGAATATCTGTTGAACTGTAATTTATTTCTGTGATCTGCAGCTGTATTTTCAGCATCATTACTCCAGTCTTCAGTGTCACATG